>JAOBYE010616409.1:0-12182 GCA_025403585.1 Parazoanthus swiftii
CCTGAACGAGGCTAGTGAGGCTAATTTAAATAAAAACAAGAGAATACTAAAATAGCCGCCATTTATGAAAGTGGTCTCTGGATATTCAGTTACAGCAATTGATAGCTCTGAGAGGAGTGAGTGTCACTAATGCTCATTGATAACCGTTAGTTGTCATTGATGACCATTAATGGTTATCGATTGCTATTGATAGTTATTCATGTATAGTTTGTGTTCTCTTCAGGACGGTGAGCGGGGACATATATTTGACCATCGCGTATAAGACTCAGGGCAGCAAGTTGAGCGTCACAATCCACAAGTGCCGGTAAGAAGACTACAAGTCGTCTTTTACGACAAGCCATCACAATTCTTGTTCTCTTGGACAAAGGCTGAGATACCATAAAATATGTCTTACTAACATTTGAAGTCAATGCGCCAGTAATTTTAGTGTTAAACGTTTTTTAAGGGATGCAAAATAAGTGATCATTAAAGTCGCTTTCCGTCTAGTCAGACGCGCGTACGTTTTTTCCCGCCACAACTCTCTAGACTCCCGCGCTTTGGCCATCCGGAGCGGGAGAATTGAGCGGCCCCGGACAAGAAGCAGGGCCATTCGGGCCAGAACCGGCTCTGGGAGCTTGTGCGTTCCCTTTAAGAACTGATTGTCAGTTCATTTTTTTTCCTAAATATACTTTTAAATAGCAGTTTATTCTCGTGTTTATAATTTTTTTTAAAAACTCGATTTTTTCAAAAAAAAATTTGGTGATATTTTTCGAATCCTTTCCCAAAGGTAATCTTTTCTGTACACCTCTAAAACTAAGTACATTTGGAAAAGACTAATAGGTGGATCTTAAAACAAGTCTAACAAACGTTTTATGATTCCAGTGATCTGATTGCTTGTGATTCGGATGGCCTGGCGGATCCATACGTTCGCGCTTACCTACTGCCTGACAAATCCAGGAGTTCACGCCGCAGAACAGACATCCAGAAGAATACTCTGGCCCCGGAATTTGAAGAAGTGTAAGTGTGTGTATCGATATTGTAATGGCGTTAGGTGCAGAATTCAAACATTCTTTTTATCTTTAAAACTTATGGAACAGCTGGTAATAATCTCTATGTATATGTTTGATTGATTGATAGATTGGTTGGTTGGTTGATTGATTAATTGATTGACTGACTCATTGGCTGCTTGATTGAATGATTGACTGACTGGCTGGTGTGTTGATTGGTTGAGTGACTGGTTAGGAAATTTAGGTTTTCAAGCTAATACATAAGCCAGTTGGGGCTTTCGAATAGATGAAATTCTTAGAAATAATAAATCACTTCCGGTTGTTCTCCAGGTTTGATTGGCAGGTGCCAGAAGACAAATTGAAGGGTCGTAAGCTGGACATCACTGTCAAGAACGACGTGTCCTTCTTTTCCAAAAGCAAAACTTCCATGGGACAGGTAAGGAACATTTATTGCGAAACTACCTACCTTCCCACCCGTCCCTTAGTTTGACGATAAGTACATTATCGTTGTGATCATAGGAGAGGTACAGTACCTAGGTAGATGCTTTTCCCGAAACGCCAGTTGATCCCAATGAATTTTTTAGAACTATTATCTGTTTTGTCAGTTTTTTGTTAGTTATTTGTGGGTGTAAACTTTGCCACAAACAATAGACAGTTGATCAGTTCTGCCTTGTCTCCATTCCAGGTTTTGATTGACGTTGGTGAACTAGACCTTAAGACACCCATCACTGAGTGGTGAGTAAAACACATGATGAGGGGGTGGGAGTGGGGAGAAAATTTACTGCGAAACAAACTAGCTCAAGGTGCTCTTTATATGTAGTCGGTACGTTTTCTAATAAAATCATGCATTGCAAAACTAAAATGTATCAATTTGGAACCAACTTTAGAAGATAGACTTGAGTCTGACTAACCCCTCGGTTTTAACTGAGGAAAATCACTCAAGTGGCCGAAACGTTTTAAGACATTAAAACTATTCAGTAGTCAAGAGTCAACTCTATTCATCAGTTCTAAACAATTTTAATCCTTATCATAGTAAATAATCCTTATCCTGCTAAAGACAAGAACGAAGAGGTTCTAGCTTTCGAACCAGTTATCAATAACCCAAACGATCACCGTTCATTTTGTTTGTCCCAGGGTTTTAAGTCTGGGCCGGTCAGGAGCAATTTCCGTCCAGGCTTAGGCCACACCGAGCAAATCTATAATGCAAAAAAAGATACCCTATGGCGGGGCTGAAATCTGAGGGTCCTGAAGGGGTGAAGTGGGAGCTGGGTTTCAATTGCCTCTTTTTGGGCTGGGAAAATGGGATTGGGATTTTACCACTAGGAATGGGACAAAAACACTTTGGATAATGGGAATTAGATTTCTCTTCTTCTGTTTAAAACAAATAAATGACATGCGATAGTAGCTCTGCACGTGTCGAAAATGGACAGCATGAGCGATGGCTATTGGCGCAGTATGATTATGGAATTGAAATATGTTTCTTCAAACAATGCGGTAGTACACACGGAAAATTAGATCTGAAGCACAACCCAACAGACTTGCAGGTAAGCATTGTGGAGAATTGAGGAGTTAAAGACTTCGCTACTAAAAGAGGATTTGGCGACTTTTTTATGTAGATTCCGTTGACGCGGGCAGCACGAAAAGAGTGCTTTTTGTTCTTAGAACGAAAGAACAAGTAGAAATGCTTCGAGCCAGTGAATCACGATCACTACATTTAAAAAGACATCTGTAAACATTGTGTTCAAAAAACTACAGAGTCAACAGTCCCGGGGTTCTCAGGATTAACGACGTCGTGCAGCACATCAAGTGCTATTACTGTCGCGGGCAAACTAAAATACCCAAGAAAGCAACAAAGGAAAAAAGTAGCATACCTGGCACAAGCAAAAAAATGAAAGACTTGTTGAACAAAACTGATGATGCAAGACTAGCCGAAGATAAATTTGCTTTGTGGTAAGACGCCCAAACGTGACAAAAGCAGGAGAACCGCAAGTTGCCATCTGAAACTGATACTTCGGGCGTGTGCACATCTGCCCAGCTAAGAAGCTTGCAACTGGCCCACAGTCGAGAACAATCAATGATTTCTATACACCAGTTCCAAAATGACCCAGAGTATCCACTCCAGCCCCATCTTATGTCTTGTTTATGAACTGGGATTTCGACCAAAATTAGCCTGGGAACTGGCCGATTTGGACCAAAATTGGGCTGGGAACTGGGATTTAGGACCCCCCTTCAGGACCCTCAAATCTACTTCGCCTGTACTTGGTCACTGCGAGATCAACTCATCATTTTGAGCGCTGTTATCTTGAAGAGTAAAAGTGTTTGATGTTCTCATTTCTTGTTATATATTACCCCTTTCCCTTCCCCAAGCGCCATTACCTGTCTCCATTTATTTTCTATAAAGTGGTTGGAAGAATTTCGTACTTCATCGTAGAAGTTTGGAGTGGATGCCGTGATTAATTCCTTTATTCTTATAACCAACAAACCCATTTTGTGTTGATAACGTGAGAAGATAGATGTTGATAAAGTTTTGATGCTGTGCAGGTATCCGCTCTTGGACGAGAAGGAAGAGGACTAGGATACACAAGAGTTGAGCTGTTAACCGGAAGCCATGTGATGCTGGAGAAAGGATCGTGTAGTAATGAGAATCGGTGTGGCACCCAAACTAACCTTAAATGGAAGATAACTAGTCTTGTGTGTTGGATCACGTGATGAGAGGCATATCAACTGACCACCTGTACTAAGGGCTCTAGTTCTGTGTTTGTCCTGAGCGGGAAGAATACTGTAAGACAGTCCGACGGCAGTATCTGCCGAAAGTTCTTTATTTTGGCGGCATTTTCACAAAAAAGGTTTTTTTTTTTGCGCCGTCAAAAAATTCAGTTTCTTTTCAGTTTTTTCCTTTTTGTCCCTGGTTTTTGAAACTTTCTTTTCCTAATTTGCCAAATTTCGCAGATACCTGCCAAAAATTACGATTTTAGTTTACGGTTGGAGCTGTTGAATGAATCTGTAACCACTGCAGTTATGTTATTTAAATTTCTGAAAATCCCGGTTTGTTCCTTTATCCAACCACGCACTGTTAAGGTAGCACAAAATAGATGATTTTCGCCACACCATTAAACATAATTTAGTTGACTATTTCAGTGTTATGGGAGTTGAGTTTTTTGGATGCACGTGTTCAAAAACACACTTGCACTCAGTTTGTTTGCGATTAGGCGAAGGGCGTTTATTACTATAGTAGCGCGTACGGAATGTATCCGTTTCATTTCAACTCACACTAAAAATCAAGTAACATCGCCCGCTTTGGTTCTCCGTAAGTGAGCAAATTGAAACATAATTCTTGTCCAGAGTTTATGCACACAAAAGCACAATAATATATTATTGAGTATATTTATTGGTTTTGAGTTACCTGGGAGAAGTTTGTTTTCAAAGTCATGAAATCAGTGTAATACTTAGTTGTGATCTTCATGAGTGGGTTAATTTTAGAAATGTAGTGATTAAGACCGGTACACGAATCGTTAAAATATGTGCAAATGTTTACGTTAATTGTAGCTTGTCACACAAGTTCAGTTTGAAAAAAAATGTTCATTCTCTGGAGAGTCAAACAATAGTGCACACTGGATTCGGTTTTAAGGAAGAAATGACGCAATCGCTATATTTTCACTTCCGGTAGTAACATTAGTGAGACCACAAGTATCTGATATTTTTAGTGAGCAATAACTGTAAAAAAACGGACAGTTCATTTTCAGTTTATTGTTTCCGGAGGCTGTAACTGTGGTTGTTTTTGTCAGCCGTTTCAAGAGTGGTCAGTGGTCCAGCATTTAATATCAAAGGTGTATTTATTTCATTGTTACATGCTGATAAAAACCCAAGATGTTGTCTTTAATGCAGTTTTTAATTCTTTAAAAGTCAGTTTGTTTTACGCTATAAAGTGAAGTTTTCTAGTCATCAAAACACTGGTTTTCTTGTGAACACTCGTGGTGAACTAATGTTGTATTGTTCAGATGAGAAGATTCAATTTTCAATCAAAATGGGTCACCGTTGCACAGATGAACTAAAGTGCGCTTGGGGTATTTATTATGCAAACGTCAAGGTGCTTGTGCATGTAATGAAAACAACTTGGAAATGATTAAAGGCAAATGGACTGTCAGTCTTGATTTGTGGTGCCTTGTCTTACAAAATAAAATTTGAGAGAGTGAGCGAGTGAGTAAGGAAAATGGAGGGTTGGTTTGATTGGAATAAATCAGTTGTCTGCAACTTAGCCGTAAGGCTGTCCAATTTGATACCGAAAGTTCACTGCCTCGCCTTATACTCAAATTGGTAAAGTCGAAAAGTGAACAAGGTAAAAACTAATCAAGACAAAATTCTAACTAAAGGTGAAAAATCAATAACAGATGGATGGAAGCCCCTTACTTTAAAGTTCTATGATAAGGGATGTAACAAACTAGCCTCCAATGCAGCCGCCTTATTTTCTTCGCCGTGGATTTCCGAGGGAGGGAACCCGCGGCGAAGGAACTAAGGCGGCTGCATTGGAGGCTAGCAACAAACACACGGTTTACGGAACGAACCAGCAGGTCATCGAAAAGTGAGAGGGACAATCGAACACGTACTTGTCGTCGAAACATCATTCTTAAACTCTTACCCCGTCAATCACTCGTTCGAGTGTTTGAACCAATTTCAAACTCGAGTGATAAAATTGTTCTTAATCAACATAATCATAAGTCTAGTCTACGATACCGCGAGAGTAAAAGCACTCCAAAAATCAGTTCTATTGTGTGATGAACAGTTTCCTTTGAAGCAATGAATTGTTCAATAAACAATGCAATCAACATGTTTATTTTGACCGATTGAGAAGCCATTTCAAAAACTCGTACTTCGTGTTTGAGTGGAAATTCCAAACACCTCGAAACAATAAAGAACTCGGCCTCGTGCTTTCGTAGTTTCTCTGTGTTTGGAACCTCCAATCAAACACTAGTACTCATTTTTGAATATTACTAGAACAGTCCACAGGGTAGAGCTCAAACCTGTACGTCTGCTTTGTGGACGTCGAGAAACTTCGATGGCGTAGACAGCAACACTTTGTGGGAGCTAATGAGAACTTGACAGAAAAAGTGGCTCATCCTCGGTGTAAGATCCCACGACTGACGTTACTCAGTCTGAATGACATCCGACTGGGTTTTCCAGTGGTGAAGGCGATATCGCCCCCACAATATTTTGATACCTTGCACTCTTCTACTCATAGATCGGAAAATATACTTTAGTTATGGGAGTTAAATTAAACATTTCAGGTCAATATACCTTACTTATATACTTATCAGACGTCAATTCACCTCCCATAACTGAGGTAAATTTTGTAGAGTATGAGTGTAAGTATGCACCGTGTCGCAATTCTACAGCGATAGAACGAGGCCTCATTGCTCGGTGTGACATTTGTGCATCTCTCGGGGAACCATATGATGTCAGTCGCGAGGTTCTTACACCGAGGTAAACCCGAAATAGTGCAGGCAATGCACAACGACTAAATGTGAATGGAATGCGAGCAGTGGCGTCAAAACACCGAAGGATATGATAATGAAGAAACAGAGAAGTTTGGTACCTTGGAGCGACAGTTACATCGGCTGGAGGAGCTGAAGTAGATATCAAAGCAAGAATAGGAAAGCCACAGGCTGCCCTTTGTACATAACCGAATATGGAAAAGTGGTCAATTCTGCAGGCAACACCAAACTAAGGAATTTTCAGAATATTCAAGTCTAACGTGGTTTACGTGGAGAATGACCAACTTAGTAAGAAGTTAAATTTATTCCCGCGAAAGTGCCTTGACGAATTTTGAAAGTATATTGACCCATGCAATGAGAATATCAGTGCAACTACAAGAGAGATTTTCTATGCCTTAAATATTTTTGCAAATGTCGACAAACTGGCTCCCGAAAAGATTTTAAGACGCTGTCAGATATGATACAGTAACAGTGTATTATGCTTAAATCAATGTAACCACCTATTGTGCCCACCGGTTTATGGCCCAGGCAAGTACTTAAAACACTAACTAAAGTACGTAAAACACTAACTAAAGTACAAAAATACAGTTTGGCTTTTTGTCAGTTTCCCGTCACAGTGATAACCCCCCCCCCTTTTTTCCTGGCTTTTTCTTTCAAGAAATGTCTGGCCACAGAGCTTCAACCATGAACCTTCCGGACTGCTGACATCTTTACAAGGCAGTTCAACAGAAATTCTTTATAAGAACTTTGTTTTAAAGTCATAGCCGACATCTCATAACCAGACCCTTATGCATGGCTTGTCAGCTGTGTTGTTTAGCAACAACTTTTATCCAAATATCTTCATAAGGTAGTTCAACAGCAAATCTTTTTAGTCCCAACTGACATGTATCTGATAACCAAATCCCTGTACTTGTCAGCTTGGCAGCTCAGCATTAACTTTTATCCATTTCTCCGTGGTCTCTCTCAAAATGTCCATGACTTTCTTTGGGTCATCATTTCGCACTACCGCACTGCCCGACACTATCATGTTAGCACCAGCCTGTCGAGGACCACAAACAAGGACAATTTTATTGATAGTTTATCTAATTCAATAAACAGCCAGTGCTTCGAATTTCAGTGTACTTACATGCACATAATACTCTAAAGGATAGAACTGATCTCTTTTTCTTCAATTAGAGACTTCATCAAGTGTTTTTAGTATAAAAAAACTGTTTTTAGCTTCCACTAACAGGAATTTCGTTTTTTAAACTAAACAAAGTGTTTTCCTCAGTCTTGCGAGTGCTAGATACAAAAACATGCACAAAATGGTAAGATACATCTCTACAGGATAGTTGCAGGACAGAAGTAACTGCTGACAAACCTTTGCAGCAGACTCAATTGTGGCTGGCCCCACTCCACCATCAACCTCAATATCCAGTGCTCTGTACTTTGTTCTTAACATCTCAACCTACTCGACAAATTAAAACAAGGCATAACTTCTTAATGCTGTTTACTTTCAAATTTCTTGAGTAACAGATTTTGTAAGATTTTACCATTTGTAATGGATTTTGTAAGACTTTACCATTTCAATGTTTTAGTCCCTTTTTGTACTCATTTTTACTTAGTTTAGGCCACACCAATTTTATTTCTTGTTTTACAAATGTTCCGGTCTGATTTTTGCTGATATGCAAAAAGAAAAAGTTTCTCAATGGAACAAAAATTGAAGCAATAAATAAATAAAATGTAGTTTGTGTTTAATGAGATGGACTTTCTGTTTGATTTATGAAAATGTTTTAAACTACTTAATAAATACCATATTTACCCATGTAATGTGCACTTCTCTTTTTGCAGATTTTGCTTTCAAAATCGAGATGAGCATTATGCACAGTACCTTTCATTTTCTTAAACTAAGTAATTTGCATACATGTATGTATTAAATAACAAAAAAATACAAAGTTGAACACCTCCCAATTTTATGTTACATGAAAAGTAAATCAAGACAAAAATTTTGCTTAGTTTCAGCTTCACCTATCATTTCAGTCCACAGCCATATACAATTTTATTTGAGTTTAAAGTCAAGAGTCAGAGTCTCACAGGCTTACAATCGGCATAGAAAATCTGTTGCATTTTCTTGAGATTACCGATGGCAAAATAACAATATGTAAAGGATTTTAAGCTTTGTAGAGAATCGATCTACTCATTTATCTTTTGGTTTCTTGTACAAATTGAATGAGAAAATTCATATCTTTTAAATACTACCCACCATCTAGAATCTTATCACAAGTTTAGTTCGTTTAAGGCCAAAAAATGATCAGTCCCTAAAACTAAAGGAATTTCAAGGTCTATTTCAAGGTCCAACCCTGTATCTGTATTTTAAAATATAATACAATAAAAAAAAACAACAACAACTGTGCACCTTGGGCATCATGTCAGCCATAAACTTCTGTCCTCCAAATCCAGGTTCAACAGTCATTACTAGAACCATGTCAACATGATCTACAAACGGCAGAACCTTCTCAACAGGAGTACCAGGCTTTATCCCTATACCAGCCTGCCACAGGAGGGGGGAGTAAATTTCTTCAATGACAAGTTCAAATTAATATGACTGTTTAATGACCACATTTTTAACCTCTCATAAAAGTTTTTAAAATGTCTCCGTCACCAACCTTCATTCCTGCTGCTTTGATCTGCTGAATCAGTTCCAGTGGTTTTTCTGTCAACAGAATATGGCAGAATTATTGTTTACCTTAAAGCTCCACCCTCTGATACCATCAACAAATTTACTTTGGCACTGTAAGAGTTCACCTATATTGAAAAAAGGTACATTGCCTGTAGTACATAGCCTTGGAAACAAATTGGGGCCAGTAGAGGAAACTTTAATGCAAACTATTACATTTTTGATTAAGAAAAAGTGTTGATCAAATAACCCATGAAGTGTATAGACATATTGAAACATTTCTACAGCCAGGCCTGTAGGCAGGAATGTTGTTGGGGGGGAAGGGGGATGCAAATTTTGTAAGCTTGGACTCTTAAAAGGCAAATTTATGGGACAAACACACTTATGGCTGTTTTTTTTAGTCATTTCAATTTGCAGTAATACCAACTGTTATGATAAACGTATTCCAGCTTCTTCATCGTCTTATTAAACCTCCAAATGTGGACCTTTTTGGTCCATGCACACCCCCCCCCCTCCCTCCCCTACGGGCCTGCTATAACTACATGTATGAAAGAGTTCTACTCTTAACAAGGTATCACCAGGCCTTGAAATCCCCAATTTTAGGGGCACAGCCATTTTGGCCTCAAAATCTTTGCCAAAAAAAGGGCACAAGGGCAATTGTCAAAGGGCACCAAGGCCATACCATTTTTTTTGTGTATTTTAGAGGACACCAGATGGTGGTTTTAATATGTTAAGATTTAAAAAACAATAACGCTGTTCATTAATTAGTAACAAACAAAAAATGTTCAGTTTAGGAAACAATGTTTAGTTCCGTCAATTGGTAACCACTTTAACAGGGGTTGGATTTGCTGAAAGAAAAAGATCCTATATATTTATAGAAAATTAGGCAGCAACCAAGAGAAAAGGGGCAGGCCATTTGTGGCCGTAAATCACTGACAAAATTCTGGGGGCATTACGGCAATGGCCAAGGGCATCCACGGCAAATGCCGCGTGGCCATCATAGATTTCAAGCCCTGTATCACCATGGTTAACCCAAGATGGCAAAGAATGGGAAAAGCTTGGAATGGTACATGTAGGTAATGTAGGTAGGTAGGTATGAGGTCAAATAAACAGAAATGTTTCCAGAAGTTCTGTAAAAGGGGGGCCCAAACATGCAATTCTGGAAAGGGGGGAAATAGCATCTGTGCTCCAAAACCTTGTCTTTTTCAGGGTTTTTCACAAAAAATGTTTCCAAAATTACCACAAGGGGGGGGGGGGTTGGTCCAGGCCTTGCCAACCCCTCCTTTATATCTGTCCCTGGTAACTTACAACTCATTAGCAGACATGTGTATATGAGCCTCAGTAAGACAGGGGGGAGGTAACTGAGCCAAAATCATCATTTTCAACCTATCTCACCTGTTGCCTCCAAGTGGAATGTATACTGATTAGCCCCTGCATCGGCCATATCATCTACCCACTAAAGACGATGGACAAAAAAACCAAATTGGCTGAGCAATGTAAATTATTTGTCAAAGTGTGGAAGCTTCAAACTATCCAAAGTTAAAGTTCATATGTGCATGTAAAAAATTTAGCTTTTTTGCAAGACAATAGTACAGATAAATTTGTATGACACAAAATTTCTTTTATTAGTAACAACTACTAAGTAATATCATTGTACAAAAATACCATTATTTTTTGCACAAATTTTGCACCCTCTAAGATGCTTATTTGGGATTGTGTGATTATTTGTTTTCACACATCACAAAAAAGTTGGGTGCCGTGCACCTGGCTCCCTTAGTTTATATTTATTTCTTCATTCTCAGCTACAATAACATGTTAGTTGAATTCTGTCATTGAAATTTGATAACAAGTTTTGCAAAATCAAAAAAAAAAAAAAATTTTATTTATTTATTTTTAGTTAATACAATTTATTTCAATTAACATACAATGGAACTATATTCAAAGGGCATAATAATTATAAGAAATGTCCAGCAACCTCTCACATTTTCTCACCCTGCAGTAATATTCCAGACTGTTACTTTTTGTTGTTAAAAAAATACATAAAAATTAAAAAGTACATGTAGCTGGTAAAAATCACCATCAGCTGCCCTTCATTGAAATTTATTTTTCTTGCTTTTTGTAAGTCAGAGATTTTGACTAAGGCCTATCACTGTGAAAGAAAACACAGTCACTGAACTTTAATACCAACTGCAGCAATGAATATTAATTATTATTTGAAGCTAATTTTATTATAATTATAGCAAAAGTCACACAATGAGATGGTTTAACAACTTTTAAAACATATCATTAAATGTGAAAAAGCAAACCTTTTCTGGATTTGCAACCATCATGTGCATATCTGCAAGAGGAATTTGACTGATCAGCTGAGTATATATTGTATATAACAGAATCTAGCCCTGTTTCACACACACGCACACAATACCTTTTTAAATAAGACTTTCTCTGACTCATGTACATGTAATATAGCGTGTCTAAATAAAGTTATCTTTGTTATTATTAGTATTGTCATTAATATTTTTATTACTATTAAATAAGTCAAACAGCCTTTTTCAACTATCATTTAATGCTGATCAACCAAAAAGTCCAGTTCTATAAGCTATACATGTAAGCACCGATACACTATAATATTATTTATTGATTGCACCAAGTATTTACAGAAATGAAGGCCCTGTTCATAGTTACTTATAACTGTTCTTGAGGAAGCACCTATTAAAATTGACTGAAACAAAAAAGATGGACTGGTATATTTATCCATAACTCATATGACACAAAATCCTAAATTGCTTGTAAAAATGCACAGAAAGTTACAAATAAAAACTTTTGGCATATACAGTAGTGCCAAAAAGATACTAAAACGAATTCGCAGAAATTTCGTGTATTGTTTTGGTCACGAAAACATGCGAGACTTCGTACGAGTTTTCTTGAGATTTTGTGTCTGATGAATATTCAAATATTCATGCTTATGCGAAATCTCGTGTGAGAACTTACGAGCCTTCGTTGGAAATTTCGTGTCTTGCCAACACTGGCTGAAAATCTCGCAATTATTGAATT
>JAOBYE010616520.1:0-12181 GCA_025403585.1 Parazoanthus swiftii
AACATGCATTATATTATGTTAACCCTTTGCAGGCTGGCAGCGAAACGAGTTTCTTCACATGTTCTTGAGGGTCTTGGAACCAAGTCAGTTATATTTCCTGTCCGGTCTTCTCGCTGTAAGTTCTTCAAGCCACTCTACCACCGCTCCCGGCCCTTGTGAATGAATAGTGTAATGCTGTATCATTTTTCTGACTGTTTGATTGAAGCTAAATGTATCGATTACCTAAGATAAGGACCATTTAATCATATTTAGGGAACTTGGATACATATCGATTGGATTATTCGGTTATTATATACTTCTGCGTGACTTGTAGCATCTGATTGGGTTTTTTCTGACCTTTGCCCCTTTTTTCATATCAGGCATTCGTTGTTCGAACTATATTTTGGTTTTTTTAAAAAGTATAATTGGCCTTTTTCAGAAACTCTTTCGTTATCCCATCCTGCAATCATTTAAGTTGTAGATACCTTGGTGTGTAACGTTGGCGTTTACTTGCGTTGTGTTTCAGTTGGGGAATTGAAATAGTATCTCATGGTATTTTAGTGAATCGTCAAGTTAAATTCCCGGGGCCTTTTCTGAGAATTCATTTCCGTTCTTTTTTGTGTTATAACTGCTCGCTGGAGTCATTTCTTATATAATTCGTAATGAAGCAAAACGTTTTAAAAGTTATCGTTAATTTCGCTACCTATCAAAACTAGCAATGCGCAAAGCATTGTTGAGTGAATGCGACTCTTTAACTCGTAAAGGCGAATGATGGAAGGGGAATGGGTAAAAGTACTTTGGCCACCACCCACTAGTTTTATCTCAAATTGAAATTATTGTTTTTTAACCAATTGCCAAAACCCCTTTTTACCAACTGCGAAGAATATAGGCGCGTTGTTTCATACTACCTACATGACGTCATCATTTATAGTTTATGCCGAAAATCTTGCGAAGTATGCATTATATTCGCAATGTAACAAACGCCAGGTTAAATACATAGAGACAGACAGACAGATATTGATCAAAGTTCAGGGATGATTGTATCAGCTTATAAATTGTACTATCTTATGACAAAGTTGTACAACTAAGTGACTCTGTAGGTCTGGCGCACTTCAGTTGTTGTTAAACAGTTTGCTTGCTATTTTTCCACATGCAGGTCAAACAGTATCGAGACTTTATAACACAGCTACCAGAGCAGTTAGCATTGAAAATTATAGCATATTTGACTCCCAAAGAGCTTCTCGTTGCTTCACGGGTAGGTAATGAATATACTTAAGAAAAAAATATTGTTGTACATGTTTGTACTTGTTTATTTGTACACCTGTGCTTTTTGTCTGGAGGTTCCGAGATGGTGTCGAGTGAGCCCTTTCTCGCATCGTTTGTGTAAGTTTATGTTAGTTGCATTGTTTGTTTGTTTGATTAATTGTTTGTTTGTTTGTTTGTCTGTTTGTGCTTGTGTAAGTATCTGAGTGTGTGTGAATACACATACGTGACTGTTTATTTTGGTTTCTTGCTCACTTCACGCTTTTGTGGTTAAAATAATGAATATATATATAGACTTAGAGTGATATAGTATAATGCGTGAGCATGATTAGCCGGCACAGTTTGTAAGATCTCTGACTCCCAACCAGAATTAAGGTCCCGGCCTGGTCGAGAGTTGAACTTTGGGCGACCTTCTTTTGCCACACCGTCCGTGGACAGGATTGTTAAGCCGTTGGTCTAGTCTGTCGGGGCACTCAATAGAACCCACACACTTGGCGATAGGAGTAGGCTAATGCCGTTATCGTGGACTGTCACCTCCTCCCCTAAAACAGTTGTGCTGTATTAGGACTCCATTTAAACTAGGCATGCTAAATTAGATGCTCCCGTATAAGTATTGCTAGCAAATAGAAGTGCGCCTGCGTAAACATCAATTTGTGTTTTGCAGCATAGCACAGTAGGACAGTAAACAGCTGCGTGCGTTTTGTGTAACTGGAGAGATGTGTTTAATAAAGACCTTGCTTACCGAATAGCGACGAGAGTAGAAGCGGAAGCAACGACGAAAGCTGAAGACTGTAACGCTCTGGTGTAAGCTAAATTGAAGGAAGCAAAAGCCTCGTTTGCATACCGTTGTGTTGCTGTTTCGGCTTACTTTCAGGATGACATTATAATTTGCTCAAACCTTCTACTTCTCGAATAGGTTAGTAAGCAGTGGAGAAGGATATCTTCAAAAGATGAATTATGGAAGTCGAAGTGCAGCGAAGTCTATGTTGGTAGGTTGAGAATAATGTTTAGCATCTGATAATCGTCTTACGAGATCTATCTTGACATCAAAAGTTTGTCTTTTCAGCTCAGCTGTCGTAATACAGCCCTTTTGTTTTAACCCTCGTTTTACGGGTCAGCGGGTCAGACATGTGCGAAAGAGAAGATCTCTGGGATTCGAGATTGGACTTTTTCGCGTTCATTCAAAACGTCTACACTTGTTAACTCATTGAACTATCAGATTTTATGACTTTTACACAATCTCTTTAGCTATAGCCCACATTCTTTAGCATTCTTTCATCAGCACATGTACACTGAAGCCACTCGTTTGTCAAAAGTATACCACTGACTGCTGAAACGCGGGCACAAGGGTCGTGATTGACTATTTTTTTAAAAGCATGTTCCGGTAAGCCAGGTACCGTAGAATCGCTGTCTTTTCAACCGGTGCTCCCGGATTCCTTTATTCCTTAGCTTCCACTGACATAAAAACCCTAAAGATTTGGCCTTCTGTTTGCGCTTGGAACGGTTTTTCTGGCACACTTTTCCTACCAGTGTGAACGTGAAACGCAACACTTTCGAAAGTGATTGTCACTTGTCGGATAGGTTTTTGTTCTGCGAAGAACTGCAACGTAAAGGATTGTGTATCGGAGCGTTACAAAATCTAATCTGGTATTGTTCGAACGAGGCCTTAGAGTAACAGGGTGTCTTTTGTGAAAAACTGGGTGAAAATTATTTACTGGTTACTAAGCCAGGCGATCTTTCTTTCATTAGGTGTCCCACTTAGCACGCCTACAGTTTGGAAGAAGATCTTCCAGGCAAACTTGAACCTCAAACGAAACTGGACAACTGGACGATGTCACGTGACAGATATGGTTGGACACACACGAAAGTGAGTAGACCAACTATATTGTCTTGTCTTGTATTTTGATATTGGTCAAACTATTATTAGACTTAGATTGGCTCCCCAGTGCTCTCATTGACTCTCCAGTGCTCTCATTGACTCTCCAGTGCTCTCATTGACTCTCCAGCGCTCTCATCATTGACTCTCCAGTGCTCTCATTGACTCTCCAGTGCTCTCATTGACTCTCCAGTGCTCTCATTGACTCTCCAGCGCTTTCATCATTGACTCTCCAGTGCTCTCATTGACTCTCCAGTGCTCCCATTGACTCTCCAGTGCTCTCATTGACTCTCCAGTGCTCTCATTGACTCTCCAGTGCTCTCATTGACTCTCCGGCGCTCTCATCATTGACTCTCCAGTGCTCTCATTGACTCTCCAGTGCTCTCATTGACTCTCCAGCGCTCTCATCATTGACTCTCCAGTGCTCTCATTGACTCTCCAGTGCTTTCATTGACTCTCCAGTGCTCTCTCTAACTCCCCAGTGTTCTCATGACTCATCAACTTTGAATGTATTCAAAGTTGAGAGATTCGCGCGTTTGTTGAGCAACGTTTGTCAACTCGTTTGAACTTCCAGGTGAGAGTTGAACAAATCTCTCATCCAAATCTAGTCACTCGAGCTCAACTCTTGCAACTTTCATGATCGTTTGACCCGGGCTTAATGGTTTATGAGCAAGTCTTATCTCTGTTCTCATTTGCCCCGTTGGCAAAACAATGCTCTTTCTTTCTCGAGAAACTGTGCTCTGCCTTTTCTTTCAAGAGATTGCACTGCGGATTTACTTTTGTAACTTTCGCCGTTTCACTGCTTAACTGCTGTTTTTCTCCTTAGTGTTCTTTCAGTTTGCGTTTTTAAGAATAAGATCGCAAGTGGAAGTTTAGACCGAACTATCAAGTAAGTACCCTAAAAAATATAGAGCTTCAGTTCTGTGTGACAACCGTGCGGAGCAACTTACGCTGAACCGTTTTCAGCGTTTTATATAAAAAGTATCATGTCAGTGTAAACTTGATATAAAGGAAAATTCGACCAGGTGATTGAAGATTGTGTGCCAGAGGTTCAAGACTTTAGAAGGAAAACAATGAGGACGTGGTAATCGAGATCAATCGTTCACTTTGTCCCGGGTAAAGCGTTTGGCGTTGGTCATCATTTCGGACCGGCTTATAAAACTGTTGACGATATCTTCATGTAGGGCATTGGTAACAATTTGGGCTTGCCGACAAATAGCTCTCTTTGATCTAAGTCTCGTACTAAGTCAGCAAATCAAATGTCTTTTCACATGGCAAGGGCTACATTTCAGTTGGGACGGTTAGAGTCATACAATTCTAAAATCGTCTTGGGTTTGTGTAGTTGTTTCAGAAAACGGGGGTAAAAGTGCTTTGTAGAAGAACAAAGTTTTACTTTGTTGCGTAACGAAGTATCAGAAGCCGGTAGAACCTCTTGCCCAATGTTAAGGGTTCCATCAAGTATCACTCAGTAATGAACAAAATGTGTAGGAGCCCATCATGCTTCGCGAGCTTGGCATTACTGAGTGTTTCCCCTCGTCTTGGTAGCTTGTTGTTGGTTTGCAAAAATTAACCTTCTATGAAATAACTATTTGAAACCAAGTTTTTGATTTATACATGTCGCTATTGATACTAGTATTTTTTTTACGTTGAGTTTGACATCAATGACTGTTTCTTTCTCAGAATCTGGAACTCCAACTCCGGAACGCTTCTACAAACTCTGCAGGGCCACGCAGTATGTATCTCGTAATCAAACAGTCAGTAGTTTCTCCAATCATGTGTTCAGTTAGTCAGTAGCAGGTTTTCTGACTACGTAACCGATCTGTCAGTAACAGTTTCCATAATCACGTGATCAGACAATCAGCAAGTAGCAGTTTTCTGTAATCACATGATCAATCAGTCATTTTGAAACAGTTTTCTATAATCACGTGATCAAACTATCAGTAACAGTTCTTATAACACGTGATCAATCAATTAATACCAGTATTTTTGTTTACGAATGGTCTGCATGCATGCCTAGTCTATTAAGTTCATTAGAGCAAGGACATCTGTATGGTCCGTTTAATGGAGCAATGTTTTGAGTTATGGATGCTGCATGCGTGTGCAGTTCATGAAAACCTTCGTGTTTTAGTGTGTTTTTTTGCTAAAATTGTGCACGATTTTGGAAGTGTTTTATACTTGGGAGAGACATCTTGTTGTATCTAAACAAGTGAGGTAGAAACCGTTTAGTAAATATACATTTCGATTGTGCTGTTTCATAAACAAATTTCGTTGAATGGTTTGTTAATTTATAAAGATAGTAATAATAATAGTAGTAATTCTAATAGCAGTAATCAATTTTTTTTAAGGGAAGATGGCACGTGACAGTTAAAAACTGATAAAACTGTGGCCTTCAATGGAACCTTACAAGCCAGAATTCAAAATATTGAATATACTAAAAGTAATTTTTGATATTATGTATTATAGTACTGCCCAACTGACCTGTTCTTAATTTGCTTCTCAGAGGGGAATTTGGAGCATCCGATTTCTCTCTGGCTCGATTCTGATTAGCGCATCTTACGACAAGACGATACGGGTAAGAGCCGTACTTGCTGTGTTATCTCTGCTGCTTTGCATCTTGTAAGCACTGGTGTGTATTAGACGTATTTTTCCGTCCTTGTTTTACAGCGTCTACATGTAAAATACAATATACTCCATTCCTTTAACATAAATAGTCGACCAACCGATCTTCGCGTTCGTGAATCAGCGGACTAAGCATCTTATAGCTAGAATAATTTTCTCTTTTCTTCTGACCGTTTATTACATACAAAGAGTACAATTGAGCAATACTACTTTGTGTTTTTTTTAACTGTAGAATCGGATCGGTCTGTGCTGTCCAATATTAATTTCTTGCTAATGTTTTTCAGCTTTGGAACCTTCGAACAGGGATTTGTGTAAGGTAAGTTACTATTTTGAATAGTTATCTAAGATTTTGTGTATGTTTGTTTTTTCTATTTTTTATTCTCTGCCGGCCGTTGGTCAGTCAGTCGGTCAAACACGCACTCAGTTCTACACTTAAAGGAATTAATTGTGATCAGTGAGTGTGTGATCGAGCTACTCACTCGGTAAATCAGTCAGTCATCAGTCAGTCTGTATGTCACTCAGTTACTCATCATTCATTCAGTCAGTCTGTTCGACACTCAGTCGTCGTTCATTCATTCATTCAGTCAGTCAGTCAGTCAGTCTGTACGTCACTCAGTCATCATTCATTCAGTCAGTCTGTTCGTAACTCCGTCAGTCGTCACTCATTCAGTCAGTCTGTTCGTCACTCAGTCGTCATTCATTCAGTCGGTCTGTTCGTCACTCAGTCGTCATTCATTCAGTCAGTCTGTTCGTCACTCAGTCGTCATTCAGTCAGTCAGTCTGTTCGTCACTCATCGTTCGTTCAGTCAGTCCTCAGTACGTCAGTCGGTACGTCAGTTAGCCAGTCAATCAGTCGTCAGTCAGTCAGTTTGTACGTCACGGTCACTCAGTCAATATTAATTCAGTCAGTCAGTTCTCCATTCAGTATTCAGAAAAACGAAATACACACAATAACAGGTTTTCCGTATGCTGACTTCTGTCGTTATTGTGATTTCAGTGTAAACTTTTGTTGACTATTTTGATTGTACTATTGTTACTATTATCAAGTTAAGTTAGTGAGTCGTGTGACCAAACTCTTTGTTGTATTTATTTTTCAGGATTCTAGTGAGCCACGAGGCGCCTGTGTGGGCAATCGAACGCAAAGGAGACATACTAGTCAGCGGCTCCGGAGATAAAACAGTAGGTGTAGATTAGTTATTCCAACACAAAATCCGCTTCTTTTCAAGGGTATTACATTTGTATCCGCCTCTAGGTGACTTTCTGATGATGGCTGTGTTGTTTACTTTTTACTGATTGGCACAACATAACACCGTTGATTTATCAAACCGTTTGTCGCTCCCAGTAACATATTATAAAATACCATCTCATCGGATAGCTGACTTAACTGCTGAACAGATGTTTTAAAACCTGTTTTCACCTCTGCAGGCTAAAATATGGAACATCCGCCAGTGCAAGCTCGTTTACACGCTCTTCGGTCACACAGCCTCAGTGTTCTGTGTTGATCTAGACGATTGTGCCAGCAGAGCTTTCACCGGCTCCGCCGACAGGGTGAGTACACTTCACTTTTTATTGTGTTGTTCTTGTGGCATTGTAGTCTGACAAGTGCTCTCACATTAGCTGGAAACGACACGGCGCTGGTCTGCACACACGTGAAGTTGTCCACGTTGCGTACAGGGAAACTTTGACCACGGAAAAGCAACGGAACTGAAGTTCTTGCTTCATCTTTTTAATACGAGATTCACTTCAGATTATCTAACTTGTGAAGTATTTATGATAAGCATATGCTTACTTATATATTTACTTAGTAAATGTTTTTTTTACTGAGGGATATTGGTTTAAATGTCAAAACAGAAGTTTTAAAGAATAAATCTGTTGTTTTCCTGGAGTCGGCTTATACATGATATATATTGCTGTGAATAAGCTTTGAAGTTTCCGGCAATTCTTTCAGTAACATGAATTAGCATGACCTTACAGGCTGCTGCGTAGATGTGTTGTTTTGTAAGTACTGCAAGCAGCACACGTTTTGATAAGAACTTCTTACTTCTTCCCAGACCGTCCGAGTGTGGAATGTGCAGACAGGCTGCTGCGTGTCTCTCTTTAACGTGAGTCACGTGGGGGGTGGAGCTGCAGTGACAGCGGTTAGCTACACAATGGTATGTAGTCGGTATGTAGGGTAATACCGTGCGATAACTGTTTTACCGTATTTACTCTAAAAAGCGCCTTAGGGGCTGATTACATTTTTCCATTATTTGGAGGAGGGGAAATTTAGAGACGCTCAGTAGGGGAAGGCGCTTACTAGAAAAGGACAATATTTTTTTTTCCTATTTTCTATAGGAGTATGGAGATTTCATTGGATGGGCAGTTGAACATTTTAGCTTTTAAATGAAATGCAGTTTCACTAAAGTTTCATAAACCATGAGGAAGTGAAAATTCAAGCTGTTATCCTCTTACAAATGTTTTCGGTTATTGATTAGGTCTGCAGAAACTCAAAATTCGTAAATTATTGCATTGTTTCTAGTTTTCAAGCAGGTAGGGTTGGTCATTTGAGAATAGCGCTCGTTTTAGAAAAATGTGCTTGTTTGGGGGTAGGGCACTCGTTAGAGAGGGTGTTATTAGAAACTGGGCACTTATTATAGCTGGGGGTAAGTAAGATACATTTTACACCAAATGTGTAACACGAGGTAAACACTGTAGTTTTTAACTTTTAGCCGCACCCTCCTACACCCGTTCATGAAGACACGACAGCGGAACTCTTGACAAGTTTGAATATGAAAAAACAAAAGGCATATTAGGTATTCATTTTCTCTGTAAATTGGAACAAACTGAGGGCAGTTTTGAAAAGAAAACGGGCAGGATGAGCTACAACGGAGATCTGAAGTCCATAGAAAACGACGCGTAACCGAATGATGTTTTATAACACATTAAGACAATGAAAGTTTACAAGAACTCTTTCAGTAAAGCGAAAGGTTTTGCGACATTCATAGTATCTTCTGCAAAAACGGGATACCTTCACTTTGAATATTAGTACAATCAGCATGACGTCATTATTTTCCATTTTGCCTCGCTAACATGATGTAATACAAAGCTAACTTCCATCTCCATCTAAAAAGTGTCCATAAATCGCAGAACAAGGAACATTTAGTGCTTGTACCAAATATTTGACCCCGACACGAATTACTTTCGGAGAAATGCGTGTTTCAAAACGTCGTACACTGCAATCAATGTATTGCATGCCGCAACAATTTCCCTCAGTCGAATCATTCTCTGTTAATGAGAAATTTGTTAAACAGTAATTTCTCCATGAAACTGTTCAAAATATCAAGCTCACATTTTCAGTGAGCATTTATTGTGAAATACTCTGTCGCACTATGGACTCATTTTGTTTGACGCTTGAAGTTGAATTGATGCTCACAAGTAAAGTGTAAACAGTATAGTCACAGTTCCGGCTATATGCATTATTTGATGAATACTTTGTGTTGATTTGTGATAATAAATGTTTCATCTTAGTTGGATCCCGTAACTTTCAAACACGCGAAACGTTGGACGTGCCCAAATACCAGTATTCCAAGTCAAGCTATTTCAAAATTGTTTTTCTACTGCGAAACACCTAACATTGTCAAACGTCTAGATTTTTTTTTCAACTCGAAGCTTTAGCTTTAACGGAAGATGGTCGATCTGGGACTGCAATACTTTTTGAAGACTAATGCAATAATCGCTAAGTGGACGATATAGATGTTTAGGAAGCAAGAATGAAATTAAATGTAGAAGAAGAGAAGAAAGGTTTGTTGAATTACTATTGGTTTCAGTTTCTACAGTATCAACCACTATTATATCCTAGGGCCATATAGCGGTGGGAGCAGGACAGTGGGTGTCATTATGGAGCCTTGAAACTGGGGAGTGCCTCAGCGAGTTTCAAGGACATAAAGCAAGGTACCAGGCTGTGTTATTTTGCAACTACAGAATTTGTAGTCATTTGGGTGTATTTCAGAAATAGGCGTGTAGGCCTGTCAAGCAACGCAATTTAGCGTAGTCACGTTTGGAATGACAAATGGCACACTTATTCCGCGCGCCGTCTTTCGCGATTTCTTTTCCGCGGCTCGAGAAATTCAAGAGGAAAATTAGGGACTACTCGTAGTCTAGCTTATTTTGAATGTTTTGAATTTTGGTGTGTCTGTACAACAAATGAAAACCGATAATGTTTTTAGAGCAAAGCTCCCTTATCAGTCTTTTTGTTATGATTCTGTTGTGGTGTGAACTGACTGGTCACTCTCCTGTGGCAGCCGTGAATTACCTTTAGTGTAGTCGAACTGTAACTAATGGCGATTTCCCATTTTGTCCGCAGAATCGAATCTGTACAGTTACGCTACATGGTCGTGAACGGTAGGAAGACAGGAGGACTTATCGTGAGTGCAGGCAAGGATGGCGTGGTCAAATATTGGGACATTGACAGGTGAGGAGCTGCTTCAGTGACGTCACACTTGTGTATTATTTTGTCCTTGCCCTTGTCAATGTGATTTTACTGTGGTGTGGGGAACGAGAGTTTTCATTTGTGCCTCTCAACAAACGCAAGGACTTTGATTTGGTGACCGATAATTTGCGTATGCTTGCCCAACCTTCCGAGGCTCTCTTTTTCTTGCTAAAGAAATTCATTATGACGCCACACAAAGTCACTGCGACGCCAT
Source organism: Parazoanthus swiftii (assembly GCA_025403585.1). Taxonomy (NCBI): domain Eukaryota; kingdom Metazoa; phylum Cnidaria; class Anthozoa; order Zoantharia; family Parazoanthidae; genus Parazoanthus; species Parazoanthus swiftii. Next base: position 10,420 of record JAOBYE010616520.1, read on the forward strand.
TTATAATGTCATTACGGCCATCTTGATGTTTTGCTGACAAAAAAAAAACAACCACCTTAAATGAGTGGCAAACGAAAATGTCGTCTCGATGGAGGGAAATTCCCCGCCGCTCAACCTCTTCCTACCCCCTCCCCCCCTCCGAACCTCGATCGGTTGAGTTTTACTTTGCATTTGCGACATTAATGATTGACATTACCATTTACGTTTCTCTGTCGTCTTTGGTAGTGTAAAGGCCCTTATCCTGCTTCAGTTGCCCTTTTTCCAGGTTATACTTGTTTTTGCAAACTACATTTCCCTACTTGCGCCACCCCCCAACCCCACCCCACCCCCGCTCCCCATCGTGTCTTGTTGTTTCTTACTGACTTGTGTTACGTAACTTTCCAGAAACGAGTGCATTCAGTCCCTCCGAGGCCACAAAGATGCGATTAACTGCATTCACTTTGACGACACAAAGATCGTTAGCGCTTCCTACGACCACAAAGTCCGATTATGGGACTTTAATGTTACGTGACAGTATTGAATCTGGTCAGCAGTTTGGCAAAAGATCGTAAACGGCGATATTTAGTCATGCCCCTTTGAAGTGCTGGAATCTTATAACATGCTCTTTCTGTTCTATTGTGATTGAAGGGGCAGAATGACGGGGGGGGGGAGTGGAGGGGGTAGGACCGCACAAAAGCTTTTTATACTATTCCTTATACCTATTAGTATGTTCTTGCTCCTTGCCTCCGGTTGCCGTTTAATCCCTTTTGATCAATTATATGGGTATGTATCCCCCCTTATTAAGGGTAGAAAGTTTTGCCTGATTAGTTTGAGAAAGGTTGTGGTTTTCACGGAGAATATTTGGACCATAAGGTTCTATTTTAGTTTGCTTCAAGTTTTGTCTGAAGTAGGGCATCGATTTCTTGATTTAATCTGATGTAGGGAATGGAAAAATGCCTGTTAGGCTCTGAGCTAGGATCAGAAGGGCTATACGTTCCGCCAAAATACTTGTGGGTGATTATAACAGTAAACAACGGTTTTATTAGCATGACCAAGACTTGTGAAAATATCGCCAACTCTCACACAAGTCGAACTACAAAACAACGGAAAAAAGAGGCATTTTAAAGTAGTTAGTAAAGTAGAGAACTTGTAGCCGGAGGGAACTAAAAACCGGAAACGTTAAAAGAGATATTTTACGGCATAACGAGTTCCACATACACTAAACTGCAACCAGGAGTAGTCACTCTTTCCACGGAAAGAAAAATTGCATCGCGAGACGCTGAAACTGTGAATTTGGGCAAACGTTCAGCGTAAAGTCAAACCAATATTTGATAACAGTATGTACATATTAAATATGAGATACTGGATATATATATACAACTGTAAATACCATATAGTCATTAAAAATGTATTAATGTTTTGTGAAGATGGTAACCGACAATTTTAGATACACCAATATATAGTATGGTAACTTATTCGTAAATAAACCAGTTTTAGCGTATGATATTTTAACCGCGCTCGCGGATTAGAGAAGGTCAGAGACGAGAAGTTTTGAGAGCTATTTCTCCTCTACATAACAATGTCATTCGATCTACAAGTGAATTACAAAGAGGTTTGTTCGTTTTATGACCCAACGCTTATTTCAACTTTCCACTTACTGTAAGCTAAACCGTGAGCCAGTAGCTCGTCTTAAGAAATACCCAATAAGTAGTAGGAGGGAGACAAAATACCCGGGATTTTCATTTTGCCCTCTTATCCACCGCAAAAATTTCAGAATATGCCT
>JAOBYE010616631.1:0-19682 GCA_025403585.1 Parazoanthus swiftii
CTCGACACCGTGACGAGGCTTGGAGGGCAATAACAAAGGATTTGTTCCACATGGCTAATTCGTGAGATAAGTCTATAGGCGGCACATATTGGTACAACCGTTTATTATGGGGAGAATCCATCTGGCAATTTGTAAAACAACCGTGGCCATCTGCCACTTTCACCTCGTGCCGTGTTTGAGTGAGAACACAGCTTCTATTTATAAGCACCAAGTTGTCGTCATGGGACAAGTAGTTAGCTCTGGGAGAAGTACTCGGGTTGAAAAGTCTTCCCCCCCCCAGACTACGAAATCTTGATTTTTTTGTTAAGAGTTTTATCTCTTGTACATATTAAAAAAAGAAACAACAACTGTGACGCACTCCTTAAAAAAGTTGTCTATAGAGACACGATTTTCCAAATAGTCAGTCATGTGAACTAGGTCTCCCATCGTGTATGTCATTATACACTCGACTGTTAGCGGCGGAAGAGTAAACAAAAACCAGCCTTTAACTTGACCATGCATAAACCACTTCTTTCTTTTCAAATGGATACGTTTTAACTATTGCTGATAACAAAGATAAGTGCTTTGTTTCTAAATACGGATCCGTTCTTTCATGTTCGCGTACTTCACAGACAATGTGCACGTTGCTGAAATGAAAAACAAAAGAACTGCTTCAATAAATCGTCGATTTTGCCAAAATCGGGAACGGTCAATATAAGTCGGAGACCGGTCAATATAAGTCGGAGACCGGTCAATATGAGTTTGGAGGTGGAAGTGTGCCGAAAATCTACAAAATCTTCGTTTGAACAATTAAGAACGTCAAACATCGCTGTAGATATTGTAAATATTGACCGTTCCTGACTCATATTGACCGTTCCCCGTTCCTCGTAAGAAAGTCCGATCATCAGTTTTCTTTTGCTTGCTCTTTCAGGTAAAAGAAGACTATAATTTGAACGGCACGATGTTCATCATCAGTTTTTTTTAACGTATCAAGTCAAGTGTTCACCCTCTTCTCTGGCGCTCTTGAAATGACACTAAATAACTCACCTATCGCCAACTTATCTTATCTTACTTGTAATCTGACCTACTTTCTCAATTACGCACTTATTCATTCACTCACTCACTTACTAATAATATCCAGTTGAAACGGCGTTTAATTGAAATATTCAAATAATTGATGCTAAATATTTACAAAAACCAGATCCGGTGCGTAGGCGTTTGATCAGTGAACACTCTTATTCAATTTTAAAAGTGAAGTTAGTGCGTTTAAAGCATGAAGTGATACAGAACATGCCATTAGTTCTGTGCAGTGCAATAAAAACTTAGTTGGGAGTTTTTGACACTTGTACTTGTAGCCCTGAGCGCCGATACGGTTCGTCATAGTTAAGAGGCGAATCTGTTAATATGATGTTGTTCTGTTGTGCCTGTATCAAGTCTGACTGTAGTTCGATGAAGAAGTAATGGTTTTCTTTTTGTGAGTCCGGGTTTTTTGAATATCAGACATTAAAGTTTGGGAAACACATAATGTTAAGTAAACAAACTCGCTCTTCGGAAGACGACAGCTGCTATTGATGTTCTTGCAGGTTAAACTTGAGTGCAAGCTGCGTCAGAACAGTTTGTTATCAGACTTGTTTTCAGAGCATATTAACTGTGTCTGTCACTCTATGGTCCCTGCAGAGTGCTGCTTTCAACGAAACACAAACCTCTTATCGCTGTTAAAAATGGATATCTTCTAACAGTTCTTGTGCAATGTGCTGACTTGTTGAGTGGGTACATCAGGCCCGTAGGCAGGGGGGGGTGCGCGGGGTGCGTACGCACCCCCCCACGGACCCAAAAAGGTCCGCATTTGGAGGTATAATAACGACGATGAAGAAGCACGATTAAGTTTATCGTAATATTTGGTGCTGCCGAAAATCGAAACAACTAAAAAAAAACCCGGCCATAAGTGTGTTTGTTCCATAAATTTGGCTTTTAAGAGTCCAGGTTTACAAAATTCGCACCCCCCCCCGACAAAAATCCTGCCTACGGGCCTGTACATGTAAATTAAATGCCAGGATTTCCTTTTGCTTGTTTTTGTTTTCGACACTAAGTCGGAGATGACTCACTTCCGGTCCTTCCCATCGCAAATTTAATATTTATCGATTTTGAGAAAAGTACTAGGTTATTCGAAAAATATGTTGAGCCGATTTTGATTTCCAGTTTGACAAATGAATAAATCCAAATTTTTCGTTACTTTACTGTTCGTGCCTTGTGATTCTTTTATTTATTCTTGAAAAACTAGCAATTATATACTATAGAGTATAGCCTAGTATCACTCTTAGACTCTATGTTTAACTCGAGTTACCAGGAACATGCAAATTAAACAATGTGTAACAATGACTCATAAAAGATCCCGAATGCAAATCTACATGTTTACCTAAAATGCTGTAAAATAAAAGTAACGTGAAATAATGGCATAAAAGGCACCGAAACAATTCACAGGAAGAGAACTCAGGAAACGTGGGATGAATATTTTCCAGGCGGCCATGTTGATGTTTCCGCCATAAACTTGGAACAATGATCCTTTGTCTTTCCAGCCAATCAAAACATTGCTAATCTCAGTCTCCTGGAAGCAACAGCAGTCGCTCGGCGGAAACGCTCCGACATGGCAGCCGTGTAATCATTCCTTGACATACAAACGAACTGTTGCAGGATTATAGCTAATTATTGGGCAAACGTCGACGATTGAAAGCCGTTATGGCTGAAATAGATGAATCGGAGACTGCCGGTGTCCGAAAAGGTAAGTTTTAACTTTTTGTATTTAAGGTATTTATGGGAAAGATTTGAGTTTTATCAATTTTACAGATCAGCTGAATCGGAGATGTTAAAAATCATAATGAAGTTTGCTTCAACATGTTGTTGGTTAGCGCTCTCGGGAACATCGCATTACTTTATGGTTTCCTCAGCTCTACAGGCCTAACAATCTCTTGAAATTAAACTGCGACTAAACGACGATATCAGATCTTCCTCTCGAGAAATTGCCTTCCCGTTAACTTATTGAAATCCGCAATATCGTGTTCGACCGAAATCAAGTATACTTTTTGCGAGGGATTCATTTCTATCTATATGCCTAAGACAAGGTTTGCTCAATCACTTGTATTTAATTCTCGATTGAGGTGAAGCACCTAGTAGATGAGAGATCAAGCCCTTGTTCACAACTCACGTAGGTCTTTGAAGCGTATGCGAACCTTAGAAACAAATTAATTTGCACTTGACATGTCGATCGCCTTGGATTCGAGGCAAACCCTTCCTGCCTGTAAATGTCAAGTGGCCAATATTTCAATTTTATAAATTTTAGTTCTTAGAGATGGAATGTAGCATTTGAGAGAGCTTTAATAATGCTATAATATCATCTTTGCTATAGATTCGTAGATACAGTAACTTACATGTATGTTAAATTCGTTTAACAATTTATTATTATTATAGTTTGGAAGTAGAAGAGAAACGGTTTCATGTGATGCAATTCCTTGAAGGGGCTTGTACCAGATTTAGAACGTGTATGAAGTTGGCTCACGTGTACACTCTTGGAGATTTTCTGATGTCTTCTTCCTTGTGGAATTTCTCAAGTTACCCTCATTTCCTTTTGTGAGATCATGTTACCTGGAACAGTGGAAGATAAATCTGTCACTCGTAGATATATCTTCTTGCTTTAACGATTTGTTTATGAGGGTGACATTTGCTAGTAGTGAATCGTAAAAATCTGTCCGGCCCGTTTGTTTTGATCTTTGACATCAGGACAAAGGCTCCCTTGTCTAAAACGATAATGGTAGTTAGTTGACGATGTGAACATGTGCCACAACAAGTCGTTTTAAACGGAAGAACCTTATTCTGTATTTGTAGTTATTATCCCAAAATTATTTCCTTTTATAGTCTTTATAGATCGATCAGTTTTAGCAATTTATAAAATAGAACACCCGAAAAACCAAGTCCTGTTGGTTCAGTGTGGTTGCTTTAATTTTTTGGAAAGATATCAAACTCGAAGGAACATGTCTTGTACAGTATGTAGTTAGAAGCCATTGTTCATTTGCTTCGGGTAAATTATCAAAATATTTATTTAAAACTGACTTTTAATTTGTAATATTTAATCACACATTTGTTTATAAAAAAGATTTTTTAAAAAAAACCTTGACTAGATTTGTTTTTGCTATGATCATATTTTACTTATGTCAACTAGGTTTTCTTGCCAGTTTTGTGGAGAAAGTTTTTATTTTTTTGAAAGTGTCAAACACTTGTTAGTAGTTGGCACAGCATGGATTTGTGGCTATTTTTGTACTACATGTAAGAAGCTTAACCCCCTTGAAAGGTTTCACCTTGGACACTGCTAAAAGTATTCATGAACCCCTCAGCAGGAGAGCATGGTTTGATCCACAACAAATGTTTTCTAGACTTTCAAACCATACCATTTTAAAAGCTCTATTAATTTTGTGTCTACATTTACAATATTTAATTATACTAGAAGTGGAAGTGTTGCCATTTAAATAATAATAATATAATATACCTTTCTACATGGTTTCAATGGTTAACAAATGTGTCTAAAAAAGAAAAAAAAAATATTTCTTTACAAAAAGACATAAGTTTACATGTTTACATTTTGTTAAGACATACAATGATGCAAGAAATAAGGTAATAAAATTTATATAATTTATGTATATAATTATGCATAAAAATGAGTTTATAAAGGTAGGTCTTAAGTTTTGCCTTGAAAGAACTTGCGGAGACAGCAGTTTTCAGATCTATGGGAAGATCATTAAAAAGTTTTGCTGCTGCTACTTGAAAAGACCAACTATAGAGATCAAAATGTAAAAAGTAAGATTTTTTCCTCAGTATATTGTGGAAAAAAGTCATTCCACCTAATACATTTGCTTAAAATTTTAGCAAAGTTCAACTTTAGGCTATCTTCTCGGTGTTGTTTCAGTCAAAAGAAATAAAACAGGGAAGAATTTAATGCTGCATGACTTAAGCTGTGAAAAAGCCAGAGCCAAAAAGGAAGCAAAATAACCGACAAATATAAGACAAAACTTTCTTGCTCAATAGTTCTCCAATTTACCCAAAAATCATTGCGTGTGTGCATGCAACAGGAACTCATTTTAACCAGTCCCGACTGAGTGAGTCCCTGGACAAAGATCCGGAAAAGGACAAATTTCTCAACTAAACAGCCATAGGGACTGTAAACAACTATAGGTTTTTCGCTGCCTTAGCAATTATAGTGGAAATTCTTTTTGGTTTGAGAATTGTGGGTTGAAATAAATTATATGAACAATGTACCCCAGTGTCTTGATAAATATTTTTAAACATCAAAATATTTAGTGACTGATACAAGTCGTTACAATACATTGGTTTTTTGGGGTTAAGAATTTCAAATTTTGATAGTTCTTTTTTTGGAGGAGGGTGGGGGGATTGGAAATTTTGTCCAGCATATCTGGGCTTCATTGAGACCCTGGCTGATAGGAGTTAAAGCCATGTCTTTATTATGAATGGATACGTTTTGGTTTTACAGTTGTTCTCTGGTACATTGGGTTATTTTGGGGGTACTAATTAAAAATACATGGCTTACTTTTTACCTTCCCGTCACTTAGAACTACACTCACCTTAACATCCTCTCTGCCTAGAAACTGTTTTGATCAAATGAGACTGAGTAGCATTTTATAAGTAGACAAGAAGTTGGGTCAAGCTTTAGTTTTAACCATTTTGAGCTCCAATGCATATAAATAATCATACTAGAAGTTTCTAATGCTAAGGGAAGTGCTACATTTTCACTTACTATAAAGATCAAAATGTTATGTACAAGTAAGATGTTTTCATCAGTATATAAATGGAAAACAGGTCATTCCACCGTAAATTTGTGTTAAAATTTTAGCAAAGTTCATAGGCTGACTTCTTGGTATTGTTTCAGTTTTAAAAAAATAAAACAGGGAAGAATTAAATTTATATTTGACATAGGTTGGCTTTAAAATAAAATGTTTAAAATTTTTTAAGGCTATAAAAGTTTCTTTGAACCTAATGTTTTTGACATAAAAGTCATCTTCAGGGTACATACCGATTTGCTGCATAAAATATTCAAAATTTTGTAATCTTAAGTTATCCCCATTGGGAAAAGGAAATGGGGTGTGCTTGTATCTTTTTGTTAAGTGATGGATTTCTTGCTGCGATCATTAGCACGTAATTTATGTTAATTATCATGAAAAAGCCAAAGTCAAAAAGGAAGCAAAATATCGGATAAATAAAAGACAAATCATTCTTGCTCAATAGTACTCCAATTTACCCAAAAATCTGTGCTCACAGACATGCAACAGGAACTCATAACCAGTCCCAACCGAATGAGTCCCCAGACAAAGATCCGGAAAAGGGACAAATTTCACAAACCAATGTTCAGTTGTAGGGACGAACAGCAGACTGAACTATAGGTTTTGTACATGTAGTCGTCCCTCAGAAGTTGGAGTCGTCCTAAAAAAAGGGACTCAAACAGGTGTAATAAGTGTTTCAGTGTGTTTATTAATTATTTTAATTTTTAACTAATTTTAAAATTTTAAGTATGGCTAAACCAAACATGGATTTTTCGGGAATTTTTTGGGTCGGTCAGTTGGTCTGAGAAAAAAGAAAATAAAAAAATTATAAGTTGAATCTGTGTCTTGCCGTGTGTCAAAAACACTGAAATTTTCTACGTTTGCTTGTTTTTGTTTTCTCCATGTGCAGACGGAAATCAAACAGTATTTTGAATTCAGTATTATGTTGTCATAGGCAATCAGTCTTATTTTGAACAAGTTGGACCATAGTTGTTAAGCAGACAAGAATTGAAACAAGTCAGAACAATTGTGTACATGTAGCAGAAATGAATTCGTGCAATATCCTTTCAGAAAAAAGCTGAGTGTAAATTTTATTACATAGATCAGGCGAAAATTCTGTATCCTGGCAAAAGTTACAGTAAATAATATTGTATGGGACAGAACCCTGATATAATGATCTTCAATATAACAATAACCCCATTATAACAATGTGAATCTGGTGCACTGAACATAAAATTGTTCCCGATATAATGATACTATTAGTTCATAGTCTCCAAAGTGCTAACACGAGATATCAACAACAAACTAAGATTTATTGAATTGCAGCTGTAATAATTTTTATTATTATTCAACTATTCTGTAAACAGTTTTTATGATGATATACGTGTTCTAAGCATTCTTTTTATCCATGTAAAAACTGTACTAAATTTACCCTGATATAACAATATAATTTTACTGCTCCCTTAGCATATCATTGTTTCGGGGTTCCACTGTATACAATGACTATAATATATGTTGATGAATTCTTTTTGCTGGTCAACTTTGCTAGTGCATGGTTTCAGTATGTATGTGTAGCTATAGTTTTCATGGTATGGTGTATTATATTATTTACTAGTTTTATCGTGATAATTATAATGTTCTGTGTTCATTTTTAATAAAAAATTTCAAATATTTCTAGTGCATGTCTTCTACATAAGTTATACAAATATAATTTATGCAATTACTGGTACATTAAATTATCTCAAATTTATTTATAATACTTAAGTTTAAATAAGTAAATTGATCAAACATAATAATAATAATAATAATAAATCTTTAATGAGGAAGCCAACATCACATATACAGTGGTTTACAGAAGGGTCCTGGATAAACAAAAAAGAAAAAAATTAAATGTATGATCTAAAGAATATAAATAATGTTCAACAAAGCATAAAATTAAACATTAAGTATCTATATTTTAGTATATAAGTATAAAATAAAAAGGAAATAAAAAAATCTAGGTACTTAAAACTACAGATTAAAATTTAGCTTTGACCAGGCCACACTTAAATGCAGCTAAGGTGGGTGCTTCTCTCAGGGTAATGTCCAGGACATTCCATATGTCAGCAGCGAAGTCTAGAGTGGTCCAGTGTCCCCATCTTCTAAAAGCAAATGTCTTACGGATATTATGCTTTGATCAAACTATTATAACTATGAAACTGCATAAACATGTCTGGAGTAAATGTTCAGTATTATGAATTATTGTCAAAGAGACTGAAGTAAATTTTAAACTGAAATTCATTGTCCTTATTTGGCAAAACTACGTTGTACCTTAAAATTGCTAAGAGATTAACTTTGTATCAGGATAACAGTCTGCTTGTCTCAAGCACTCCTAGTTTCTGTCTGGTATTTATTTATTTATGTGGAGGAGCCAGTTAAAGTGTCTGACTTGGCAGTTTTTTAAAGGTCTGATTAGTTTTTGGATCATGCAAAGAAACATTTAAGTTTGCACTAACATACATTTACTTCAATTTAGTGACAAGTGTCAGTAACTATGTAGTGTACAGGTAGAGTAAAAACTCACAACTAAAAATTGTTGTATTCTAATTTAAGTTGTACAAGTACATGATTGTATAATTTGATTGCATGACTTTTTTGCTCAGTTAGCTAAATGCCTGGGAAGATATCAAAATATTTAATGGTCAGGTTTAAAGGTCAAGATGAAACCACTTCCTTCAGTGATTACTGAGGGATATTCCTTGCCATAATGTAAAAAATTTACATTCAGAGTCATGCAATAGTTTAAAGATGCAAACTCGATGGCTTTGACTCATTTGAACAAAATATTGAGGCAGTGATCATTAAAAATACTTGGCTGTTTATACTAATTTTGTATTCAGTAATATTAATTTTATAAGTAAAGAAATTTAATTCATGTTTTTTTTAAAATAATGATTAAAGAAAACTTTTAGTTCGTGCATGGGCCATTTTCACGTATACCAGATGACGTTGATATCACCATATATTGTATCAGTGGATGTCAATATAATTATAATGCAGAATAAGATATTAAGTAGTTTATTTAGCTATTACTAGTCATGCAACAGCTCAGTTGCTTACGAGCCAGATTTGGAAAAGGATCGTCTAGCAAACTACAAATTATGGTTTTAAGTCTACAGCAAGGTAGATGTGAGAAATTAATTTTCTTTTTACAACTTGATTATTGATTTTGCTTGACCTGCTTTGATGCACAGTCTGAAACTGTTAAATATTTCAATTGTGTAGTATGGTTAATTTTTTTACATCTACATCTAAGTGTTGCTTGCTCTAGCTAATAGCTTACAAATGTTTGAAGATTTATTGGATAGGAATGCATGTACATGTATGTGGTAAGGCAGTTCTGTGGTTTTGTTTGTTTTAATGGTCTAGAAGAGTTTTGTCTTTGCTTTTTCTAACACAAATTTAACTCATATATTGTTATAATGTTTAATTTTAGAAAAGAGAAACTTAATTAAGATTCATATACTTTTAGGCCCATTCTAATTGCATTTCACATGATTGTGTATTTATTAATAAATGGTTTTCTTTCCAAAGAATGAAAGAAAATTGCAGAACATTATTTTGGTGTTTGTAAATGAAATTTCACTGTCCTGTTGAGGTGAACATGAATTATAAATTTAAGACTATGATTATGAATCTTGAGTACAATCATGTAAGATTTGTTCACAGACTGAAGGAGTTATTTGTATCATCAAATAATGCCTGTACATGTAGAATTTGATGCTAATTTTAGTAAAGTTCTGTTAAGTGCAAATTTTAAAGCCTTTATAAATAAGGAGTGGACTAAATCTGCAACTTAGTCTTTAATTTAGTTTTTCCCTTTCTTGTTTGCCATTATTGTCTTCAACCTCAGTAAACAAACCCTTGTTTGCATGCAAGACTGCACATGTACAGTACATTCTGTACCAGTTGGTATTATAATAATTATTATTTAGTAATAATAAATGTTACTTTTAAATTTAGAATGTTTTAGCACCCTTTCAGTAACTAAAATTTTGGCTTAAAAGCTTCAACTTGGAATTTTTTTAGAGGTTTTATTAAGAAATCAGGGCATAGGCATTGCTCAAGCTGTGAAGTTTTGTCAAAGAATTTTAAAAGGCTCTTTTAACTAGTAGTTCAGTCATGCACCAGTCAGACGAAGTTTATAATGTTTTAGTAACTATTACTGTCTAATAAGATATCAAGGTCAGGAAGCCAGACAACTTAATAATTGTATCAAGGTCAGATTTTTGAACTAAAGTATCTGACATGAGTGTGCTTTTCTTACAACAGATGGACTTAATTGTGTCATGCATGTCTGTTACAAAACACATGTGATGTCTCTTCCAAAAATAAGATATTTTGTGAGTTTGAACAGTGCTCACTAATAGAGGAGCATTATTGAATAATTGTACATGAAATGTTAAAAAGAAAAAGACATGCATTACAGAACAGTTTCAAAAGGACTGAATAGAAGAATTTGCTGCAAATTTGTTGCAAATCCCTTTTTAAGAACCTAAGACCTTTACAAGCTAACTAAGGAACCTTGACTAAGTTAGTTTTAATTTATAGTATAGAATTGTTAAAATTATAGTATATTTATAATATTATACTGTAGTTTATGTTTATCAATTAAATTGTAATTTTCTATAAATCCTACTTGTTATCTTTCAACAGTTTGTCAGGACTTTCGTGTGCGGGAAGATGGAGCCTTGGCATATCGTCTTCAGGAAGAGGAGAGTAAGTATTGACATAATGTGTTTGTTATTTAGACAGTGAAGTATGTAATACACAGTGTTACTGGTAGTAACACCTTCACTAGTTAGAAAGTAAATTCCAAGTTGCACTGTAAGTATGTACACTAGTCTTGTTTTTGCAAAAACTGTGTAAAATTAATATAGTTTCAATTACCGGTAATAAATACATGTAACATCAGTTTATTGTTACACATAATAATTGTAAAGTATGGTCAAGGTTGCACTGCTTGAAACTAGTCAGAATTAATTCAAAATGTGATTTCAGTTAGAATGTGTCTGGCCAAGTTCTTAGAGATACATTTGATGAAAACTATGAACTCCTATGGCCACCTTTGGTAGTGCAGGGTTCAAAATAGCTGCCTGCGATAATCGGCAGATTTGGACCTTGCCAGCGATTTTCATTTCCACAACACAGTTCAAGATCATGGGATAATCGGCGACTTTTTCGCCGATTCAATCATTGTTACTAACTGAGAACAAAATTATTTCACTTCACGTCTTGTTAATACTCATTATGATGAACAACTGTCTGCATGAAGTCGATTAACTGCATGATGTTTAGTTCTTGATGCATAAAAAAGTAAGAAAACCTTATCTTTGTAAGGAAATTGACAATTGGAAAAACAAGGTCGAAGCAATTCAGCGTATTTGTTACAATAGCTGTGCTGAATTTTCCTTATTTTTGTGAAGCTCAAAGGAACTACTTTTATCATCACTGTGCAAATACTGTGTGAACACAAATATTATATTACAAAATTGATTGGATTGATAAATGCTAAGAGGAGCGTGCAGATTCGCTAGTATAGCTTGGTCTTGTAGGTTTTGTTTATACCCTTTTGCACTTGCAAAAGGGATATTTTGCCCAATGAAAACAGCTGGCAAAAATTTTGGACCAAACAAAAAAGCCTACAAAATAAGACAGATTTTCAGAATGTTATTTTGAACCCTGTAGTGTATGAAATTGAGAACTTTGCTCAAGATTAATTTTTAAATTGTGAAAGGTGGTCTTTCTTTACATTTGAAATTGTCACTTAGGGTGTTTTGTACCAACCACTTCAAATTATTGTCAGTGCCTTCAAAACAGAACATCAAGCAGCTGAGACCATCAGCCCCAGCTTTTCCAGTTCTTGTTGAGGTTACATGTATCAATTGACATAATTATACCGGTACATAAAGTCTAAGGTCTTGGGTGGTTTTGAACAAGCCACAAAAGTTTTTTAATCTTTAGGTTTACAAATGGGTTCTAACTTTGGAGAAAAAAATAGAATTTATATTCACCATAATTTGTTTTTGCTATATTATTTTTGAGTTTTGTTTTAGATGAATCAAGTTTTATCATGTTAATTCTCATTCTGGCTTGTGATTTTCCATGCTAAAACAGATTTCCTAACTACTGTCAGTAGTTAAGGACTGAGATAACACACAATTTTGTTACTTTGGCCATCAGTGCAGTAAAGAAAGATATTAATTGATTGACTGTGAAAAATTTGAAATGAGGGGGCTTAGTTTTATTTTTATTATTACTTCCTCCTCCTCTTCTAACTTCTTGTAAAAAAAGTTTCATAAACCTAAAGTTCAATAAGTGTGGCCAACATGTACAGTAAAATAATTTGTGTTGAAATTTTTGTATAGTTGATCAGCATTACAAAAGAAACAGACAAGAAAGCCGGAAGATACAAGATGATGTCAGGACAGCAAAAATAACATACCTTGAAGAAGTAAAGAATGCCCGATTATTGCCAGAACAAGAACTCCCAGACATGTAAGAGTCAGGTTTATGTTAATAATGATATTCTAGACCTTAAATAATTTTCCTGCAGAAAAAATTAATGGCAGTATTGCTGAACATAAGTACTTACAGTAAATATAAATTCTAGGGAAGAAACTGACAAATGGCTTGCAAGGGAGCTACAGGATCGGCTGCAGAGTGAGGTAATGACCAGCTGGTACTATATAATTATATGATCACGTGTAACTACTAGCAATTTGCTTCTCTTTGCTGAAACTGATTAAGTTTTGTTGCCCCCATCACCATTTATATGTATGTACATGTATGTCACCATTCATCGGATTAACCTAAAAGGTACAGTATTTGTTCAAGATCCTTAGATGTACATGTTATTGATCATGTAAAAGTCATATAAACCTCCTTAAAGGTTACTTTTCATTTGTCGAGTTAGACTCATTGAGAAACTGGTTGTTGCCATCATAACACACCAAATTCCAGACGTGCTTTTGCTGGTCAGAACGACAGAACTGAACACCACTCTAATCCAATCTGAGCAAGACCAGTCTAAGTTGAACCAATTCTAACAGCAGTAATGTTCCATTAGTTGTAGAACTGTCCAGCTGGACCAGCCAGACCGGAGAATTAATAGCACATTTTAAGTTTTCTTTTATTGCAGCAGTTCTTCAGCAAAGAATCCCACCAAACCCCTAGTCCTGATGCCTCAAGTTCTTTTTTTTCAAATTTACACAAGTTTCCTCCAACTTAAATTGATTGAATTAGTACCATAAAACTACAGTATAGTTGTCACACTCATCTGTGTAGTTTTCACTTTGGAAGTCATCAATATATATTTAGCAATTTTTAATTATACATGTAAGTTTTAAGTGGTAATACTGTGTACATGTACATGTGTTCAGAACCGTCGAATCTTTCATGTATCGGTTGATATATAAAGATCTTAAATTCCATAATTTGCATGTATTGAATTTTTATTTAAGTCCACCTATTTTATTTTTTGGTTTTGGTTTTAATGAAATATTCATAATAGCTTTTTTTGTTTAAATTGGTCACATTAGTTAGTTATCAGCTTTTTCAATAACTACTGTTTTGCACTTCTTTAGGAGGAAAAAGAATACCAGCAACGCAAAAGTATTGAAACAGAAGACGAGGTGAGTTAAATGTAGTGGTGAAAAATTTGTAATGCATGCCCAGTTAGTACATTAAGTTTATTTTTATAACAAATAACTATTTTATAGATACGTTTATAACGTTTATAACTTACTACCAGCAAAGTTCTGAGATATTTGGTAATTGTTGGTCTCAAGAACACTTTCAGGTTGTGGCAAGATCTCTTATAACTTGTGCTTCAGATTTGTTCTTGCAAAGATTCAGTTTCAGAGACTTTTCATAAGATGTTGATCTAGGGTTTGTACATGTATGTACATTGAAATTCATGGAAAAAATCCCGCAATGGTGCTCTGACACACGGAAAATGAAACAAAATCGGGCCATGGCAAAAAAATATTGTTTTCTTTTTACCGTAACAGACGTACAGTGAACATGTTGTTGAAAGCAGGGCTAATCACGAGATTTTGGCAAAATACTACTTTTTTTCTCCTGGAAACTTTTAAAGAAAATCCTGACAAAGTATCCGGAAAGCCTTTGATCTTTGAAGCCCCGAAAGCGTAGGAACCTAAATGTATAAAAGCAAGTTCAACCTTTGGTTATTTCGATATCTTTAGGTACATTTAAGGCTAGATACATACTTAATGGATTGATAAGAATTTTCCCTTTTTCAATAACTACCACCAATAAGCACTGAACGTGATTTGCAACAAAAATGCTGTTTAACAAGTTCTACCCTCAAGTAAATGCCACACTCGTTATCTACAAAGTTCTGATGTGGTGTTTAATTCAACAACTTGGACTTCAGAGCTCTGTGCACTGCAAAAGTGAAATGATACAATTTGTTGCAAAACAGCAGTGAAGATATGTTTCCAAGTACAATTAAAGTTAAAATTGATAAAGTTAGGATTGGGGACGGTTCTCGTGTCTTTTTCAAAGTTGTCATTTTTAAAGCAATTTAATAAAAATGCTGCCCTCGAAGAGTAAATAAGCGGTAAATACACATACATGTACATGTATGCGTTCATTTTCGGAATAACTTGTATTGACTACCGATTAGGAGCAAAATACTAAATAAATGTGATATTCGGCCGGGGCCAAGTGTAGGAAGATAGAAACGTAATTTTGCGTTGTACAGAATGTGAGTAAGAAGATCATTTCGAAGGTCATCTTACATGGAGTTGGAAAATGCCAACACTCTAGTTAATTTTTCTAACAGAGACTTGCAAGGGAGTTTCAAGAAAGAGAAGAGCGACAGGCGAGGCAATTGGAGAGGGAACGGCTGCAGAGATCAATTTCTGAAACAGAAGATGAGGTTAGTTGTCTGTGAATCACTAGTCGTTTATTGTTTTTACAAAAAGCTATGATGATCACAACATCCTGCGTTGCAGGTAAAATGTTCATTGTCCGTATCAAGAACTTACCCACGCTGCAAGGTTTAAGCTGAATATATGCAGTCTGAGCTGGCTCAGGAGAAAAGTGTCGATTAAGAGAAGATTTGTTAATAGGAAGTGAATCAAAACGAAGCGAGTTCCTCGTCTTTCCTCTGTAGCTACAGTCCTGGTTGTTCGAAGTTATTTTTCTATGCTGTTATGACTCAGTGTTCCCAAGGAAAAGTTTGACTTGTTTCGTAATCTTTCTAAAGATATATTAAACCTGAACTCTACTCTCCATACTAGTTTCTACGTGGACAGGTTGGGAGAGTTTGGCAAATTAATTTTGCTGGAAAGCATGTTGTTTCTTATGCGTTATAAGTTCCTGTGCATATTCTCAATACCAAAATACTCAATTTTGTATACACATTGTAAGGAGGAGGTGGATGTTGATATCAAACTAACTGGGTCTGAAAGGGAGGGTCCTTGTTCTACTATTTAAATAAGAGCATCCCATCGTTTGTGTACCAGTGTTTGAAAAACTTATGTAACAACCATTCGTCCGAGTCGTGTAAAATTCAGGGAGTTTTGGTTTTGACAGTGGAAGTTTCAGACCATGATTAAAAATCATTCAAAGGTCTGGAATTATTGACAATGCTGTAAAGGAATACAAAGTAACGTACAATTTGTTTCTGTTATTCTACTGTAGCTATAAGGTAACTGTTTGATACAAGCAACAAAGTGACGTCCAATATGTTTTCAGTGAGTTGTACATGTATGTGTTCACCCCTCCCCAAAACTCAAAAGTCAAGAATTTTTCCGCAATTTGAAAACTTTGGTTGTTACAAATTAAGTAGGAATAGAATAATAGAAAAGTAGTAATAAATGGGTTCTATCTCAAATTCATTGCGAAATCTTTTTATTACTTGGCAAAACTTGTGAAAAACGAAACTCTGAAAACTTCAGAAAACCGTTCAAGCACAGTTCCTCATTAAAAATTACAATTCTACATGTATAGATGATTGTATTTCGGGGACGATACAAATTATTTGCAGTAACGAGTGCCGATGCGAATTTCTTGTTGGCCATTTTAAAAAGGAAACATAAACCAGCATAAGAGAGCCCTACAATTCAGTGATCTCCTTTTAAATAGTCCCTGTTGTCCGATGGTTTCTTTTCAAATTGAAATCATATGTTTTGATCAATATCCTACCCTTATTTAAACATTTTGTTACTGGAAACAACAGTTTTGAATGGAAAAACCATAATATTTCCCCTTCAGTTAGATGTATCGCTTGTGTTGTACAGAGACTTGCAAGACAGATGCAAGAGAGGGAAGCTATCAGAGCAGAGAGAGCAAGGCAGTTCAGAAGAGAACAAGAGCTGATTGAGCAGCGTGACAGACAGCTGATCCACCAAACCTTGGCTAGTGTTCAGATGGATGACGAACCCCCGCCGGTACCAAGAAGGGGAGGTAAGTTTCAGCATTTTGATCTTCTTCTTCTCCTCATTTGCTTCTCTTCTTCCTCTTCTTCCTCTTCTTCCTTCAACTCATTATTCTCCTTCTTCCTCTTCATCTCCTCCTTCTTCATCTCCTCCATCTCCTCGTTCTCCTCCTTCTTCATCTCCTTCTTCCTCTCCTTCACCTCCTTCTCCTTCCATTTCCTTTCCTTTCTCTCCTCCTTTTCCTGCCCTTGCTCCTCATCTTTTTCCTTCTTTTCCTCCATTTCTCCTGCTCAACTCCTCCTTTTCTAGTATTTCTTTCTTCCTTTCCTTTTCCCCTTCCTCCACCTCCTCTTGTTCCTTGTAAATGTTAGCACTAAGTTCCGGTGCCATTTTGCAGCAGTGCTTAACGGCTCAGTAGATGTACCAACAAGAGGTTTCCGTGGAAACGAGACTAGGTCCAACAACAGGTCAAACATGGGTGATGGAGCTGTTGTCAGACTGCCAGAACATGATCAATGGCAACAGGCAGAACCAGAGAGGGGTCCTCACCGAATTGATCAGGGAGGTCGAAGGGATCCTGACCGGAGAGTACACAGGCTTGAACAGGGGGGACATCCTGAGATGCAGAGAAGAACACCAGAAGCTGAGCGAAGGAAAAGCCAGAGCAACAAAGGAGTGCGAGTGACCAGGGAGGGAGGCTGGAACCTGATCGGATTGTTATGGCCGACGGCACTGCAATTGCCTTGTTTGATAATGAGCATGACAGAGAGAGGGCTTTGAAGAAGAATAGAGAAAGGCAAGATGAGGTATGTGGAACTCTTCAGGATTTGCAGTTAAAGTCATTTTAATACTAAGTGTTCACGTTTTAGACTATACTTAACTTACGTTCTGGAAGCTTGAATTACTGTAGTCTGTAGGATATTTGCTGACAGAATAATTAGTTCTTTGCGCTACATAGACAGCCCAGAATCATTCCATTGCCATTTCAGGATGTAAAACAAAAAGTTTTTATGTAGTTTCTGACGTGAAAACAAATAATATTGGCATTATCCGTGATATCAAGTTCAAGTTCTATTGACAAGTATGCTGAGCATTGTAAGCATTTGTTTTTTTCTAGAAATGTTTCAACATAGTTTTCATCGTTTCTGGTTCCATTCACATGTACTTGAGCTCCGGTTGCAGTTTGGTGTTCATAAATATCTGGACTGACCTCTGGATTTCTTAGGCATGTTGTTACTAATCCAGAAACCTTCAACTTCAACTTCTATTATTTTGTTACTATATTTGTTGTGAAGTCACGTCGCTTATCATGAAACCTGTTACTACTGTATCTTTGTCACAATTGCCCATGTTACGCCACCATTTGACCTACAGTAAACACCCGCGTATAAGAACCTAAATTTTTCTAATGCAGCTGAAATAGGTTCTATATTACATGTAATGGTTACTGTGAAGCTAGGCTATTTAGGTTCTTAAACAGGTTCTTATTTTTTAAACAAAATCATCTTTGTTACTGGTGGGCATATCCTGTTTATTTGTATTGTATATGTAAAACCTTCTATAAATGCCTCTAATCTGAGCTTATTCAGAGCCGTTATGTATTTGCTTATTTTATGTATGCACATTAATTGTCTCATTGCTAGGGTTTTTGGCTTCATTTCGTTAACTGGTAATGCTAATTTTATTTATTTTAAGTAACCAGTGTTTGACTGATTTTTTCAAAAAAAGAAAGAACGTGTTTCGAATTATAGGCTAGAACAGGTTCTTGTGTAAAGGAGGACTAAATGGACAATTTTAACTTAACAGGTTCTTAGAATTTAGGTTCTTATACGCGGTTTCAAAGTATATTAAAGTTCTCTTTCCTAATCATTGCCTCGGATGTTCAAGTTATGCCATCATTGGACATATTTTAACATATCGTTTGTTGTTACCATTTACTCTTGTAAGTTTCTTCCTCATGTATAAACATTACAGATCATATTACAAAAGGCTAGATATCAAACAGTGCTGATAGTGTCTCAAATAATTTCGGTGAAGTAACCACGTTTGGGTTTCTTACTTTCAGGAATTCGCGAGAATGTTACAAGAAGAAGAGAATAGAGTGAGTGATGACAGATATCTCAGTTACCTCGACTTTGCCCCAGGAAAAATTTCTCCCCCCGTTCAACTAGATGATTAATAAATGATGCCTGATAATCTAATACAATTCTTTGATAAAAAGAATTGGCATTTATAACTAAGTTTTGATTTGTTATGCAGCTCTTTCCATTGCAACCTCTGGAGTTTGAAGTAATTTTGTTTAACAGCTTGGCGTGTTGAACGTTTGAGTTTAATGATTAGACGTTTTACTCGGAGCTTTAAACGTCATTTGGCAGTTGGAACATTTTAATTTCTAGTTATACTACTAAAGAGCTGAAACATCTTGAGGCGGAAAATTTCCACTGTGTACATCCCCCCCCCCAATTCTCAGTCAGAAGTGCATAGCATCAACCAAGCTAAATGGATATGTTTGAAAGTTGTTGGTATAAATTAAGTTATATTAAAAGATTGACTAGCCACATAGACCTCTCCTTTCTAAACGTGATGAAGTAGTTTACATTGCATTTGAATTTGTTGGATTTTTGTATTATACAAATCAATGTAATAGTGACTACGCCACTTCTTTTAATGTGTCTTGGACATAAGAGGTAAGAGATGTATTCTCATTCGAGAAAATTCATTTGTTTACAAAATATTATTGCCACCACAGAAAGTCAAAGGATCCAAGCATTCCGAGCAGGATAGAATGGTGGCAATTGAGTACCAGGATAGAGTGAGTGCAAATTGTATCATCGTCAACCATTTCTTGTTTTTTTTTTTGCCTTCTACTTTTTCTTCTTTATCTGCTGTTTCTCTACCATCACCATCTTCGTCTTTTTCTGCTTCACTTTCTTTCCCTCTCATTCTCCTTCTTATTGTTCTACTTATCCTCCTCCTCAATCTTCTTCTTTCTTTTCTTCTACCTCGTCGTTTTTTCTCTTTTCCTGCTGCTGCTTCTGTTGTCTCTTTTTTATTGTCTTCTTCATCTTTATCTGATCCGTGCAGGAGCTGGCTAAACAATTACAGAGAAAAGAATATGTCAAATACCAGAAGTTAAGAAGAGAGAAGGAGCTCACGAGGGCACAGACTGTACCCAAAGAGGGTGGAGCAGAGGTAAAGACAGAGGTGAAGGATTTCTAGGTGTAGTTTAGAGCAATGTGTGTTTGGTGAGCGCTGTTTGAGTGTGCTGGGTGCTAACTGGGCTTGCTGTGGGTTCTCCAGGTGAGATGAAGGCTGTCTGGGTGTGATGGGTGCTACTGGGCGTGATGAGGGCTCTCTAGGTGAGGCGAAGGCTGTCTGGGTGTGACGGGTACTGTCCAGGCGTGACGAGGGTTCTCTTGGTGAGATGAAGGCT
>JAOBYE010616632.1:0-12180 GCA_025403585.1 Parazoanthus swiftii
GGAGGGGGAGCGAATTCCCTAGTGAATTCGCCCTGGGAGGCGGGTTTTTTTTTTGGGGGGGGGGAATCCCTGGGATACCGAGTTTCCCGATAACATGTTGGGCGACTTAAACCACTCGGCCATCGAATCACCTAAGCTGTGAACGTGGCGGAACAGCCAGCCTTATAAGTGGCCAAGTCACCGGAGCGATCACCAGATCACGACATATTTTCTGCTTATCAGGATTGCGTCATTATCACACTAATTATAAATATAATTTCAGAAACTACTGGGTATCGTCTCTCAAACGGGAATTTGGTGACATCCATTGAATATTGAGGCTTTCAGTTGGGTTTATTTAAGTTCCTATCTATACATTAAATATTAAATATAAATCCTAAATACCCTGTGAATCGCTGATTGATTAGGAATAATGCCCGAGTGCTCAAACTAGAAACTAGTGACCTTTGCACAATGCTAATGACAACACCCACTCCAGATAGAGTGCTCAACAAAGGTTTGCAACCAGGAGCAATTTCTGTATATATATTCTCTATATACATATACAGATAGATAGATAGATAGATAGATAGATAACTTTAAGTAAAAGTTGTAGCAGACACGACCTTGATTTGATTTCATTAAATAGCTCTGGCAAAGCCATTGAGCACTCTGAATTCAAGAAGAAGTTTCCTTAATAACAATTCAAAAATGACTCGTTGAGATGCGCTTAAATGTTTTAGAAGCAGTTTTAAGATTTGTCCCCATTGAATGTATAGTATCACTATGTATGGTCAGTCTTAACCGACGGGCAGTTCTCGTTTTAGTTAACTATATAACAAAAAGGAAGATCAAGCGGTTTTTAGGGTGTTAGCAGTAGTCATTCAATCAACTTTTTCCAAAACCGAGGGTCACCATTTTTTGAAACACCATTTTTTTGGACTAACCTCCTCCCCCTCCAATCTTTCTCTTAAACTTGTATCAGTTCCTTATCCCTCCTTCTACTATACGCTAGATGTACACAATCAGAGTCGTGCCTTTGCACGAAAAGCTGCTGAGTTTTTTCAATGCACAACTTTAGGATATAAGTGCGGGATATTTCGGGGCATACACTAACAGTTTTTTTGAATGTGTCTATTTTAACCTAGTTTTTGTTTCACTACCCAGAGCCAACTACCCCCGCCTCTATCCTCCGGTAAAGGCACAAGTTCCTCGACACACGGTAAATGTGTTGCATACTAAAACAGTTTGCCGAAGTAACGCAATGTTTGGTAGTGCACAACTATGCAAACTATGGTATCACCCTGTTAATTAAGCAACAATTATTCTGACTTCAAACTATTAATTCGAAAATCAGAAAAATGAGACTTTAGTAGAGAAATATATTGTCTTTAAGTATTTGGAATGTTAGAGGTAAAACAGAGCCATAAAAAACGAAAGAATATTTGCAACTTAAAAAATTCTTTTTATGAATCGTTTAAAACTGTCAATGTCCTTTGATTCCCAACTTCAGTTGCGGTAATTTTCATAGTTTGGAGCCTATATATTTAAATGATCGTTTTTCCAATTCTAAATTTAATATATAGCTGTTCTAGCCTCGACCTAGTTCCTCTAAGATCAATTTGTTCATTTCAATTTTTAAAAGTTTCATTTAATAGGACGGTCATTGGTTTTTGAAAGGTTTGTCAAATACAAGTATCGACTGTCAATTTCTACTTTAGGTTTGAGTTCTGATCTTTGCCTTCACTTAGGTGACCCCACAATATTTCTTAGTCAAGTATTCGTTTGTAGCCAGGAGGAAACAACTTCCTTTACGTTCTCTTAATTTGGATTCAAACCAATCCTCTTTCCACAAGCAGAAGCAACCATTGCTGTCAGCGGTTTTCAACTTCTTTCCTCGAACTAGAAAACGCGTCCTCAGAACCACAATCAAGCGACAAAATATTCTGGCTTACAGGCGATCTAGTAAGCAATTACAAAAGTACATTAAGCCTTTTCGCACTATAATCGATAGTAGATCTAAAGTAGGTTGTTCCTTCAATCCTACTTTTTGACGTGTTGTTTGCTTTACAAAAATCTAATCACACTCGCATTTAAGTGTGTTACCTATATCTAATTACTTGTCAATCAAAGTACCATTCCAAGTTCTCAGATTTTTTGTTGAGTTATGCATACAATAGTTGCGGGCCGTTCGAGGACGGGATCGTCAACAAGAACGTTGCAAAACAACGGATTTAATTACAGAATACAACAGCTTCACGTTGGAATGCAACCGGCTGGCCGTGTGGTAGTTATCCGATTGCATAATTCATCAAAAGTTGACAGGCTTTAATTGCTTGTTTGATCTGGAGGTGTGAAAGTAGGATCGTAGGACTGGTCCGATCAGTCTTTGAAGTAGGATGCGGCTCTTTTGATGATGCCTACTTTCAAATATCATACTTTAGGCCTACTATATTTCCATTCACACAAAAAGTACGATGTGGGCCTACTTTGGACCTACTTACGATCCTAGTGTGAAAAGGCCTATTTTGATCAGAAATAGATCGTTGCCTCGGGAACACGAACTGTTTACATGATCCGGACGCGAGCTGCTTAAGTTTCTTTTGAATTAATATTTGAAATCCTGGCCGTAAGCTGTCGAAATTAAAGGGCCTATATCATCTGTAACTGATGTCAATAGCTTACGCTTACACAAAGACGCACAGTTTTACTTTTTCTGAAGACACTTTTTTTCGGCTAAATAAAAGCTTCAGAGCGAGTTTCAAGCATGCCATGTTGTCTTGCAATTTTCAGTTGTCTTGGAGTTGTTCGAGTGTATTCACCTATATGACAAGATAGATGAATTTAAAATGATGCGAAGAAATCGAGCCAAGACACATTTTAGCGCTCCCTTGAAATTCGTGGGTTATACGTACATAAGGTACAAAGATCGCTGTTCATTTGTTAAAATGTACAAAGTCAAAACTCGCGCGAGGCGCAGGCTGGAAAAGAGAAACGCTCGATACATGTGCAGAAGTTATGTACAGTACAAGGCGCGAACATCTTTAAGCTTTAAACAGAAACTGAGTTGCGCCTTAACTCAAAAGCTAAAAACTACATTAACATAAAAAAAATTTCAGACAAAAATTTTCGGACAATTTATTTTCGGACAATTAAATTTCGGACACTTTTTTATAAATTTCGGACAAAAATTTCGGACAGTTATTGCATCAAACATAATTTTTTACAAACCTGTTTCGACGGCAGGTACAAACGTTTTCCAGGATGATGATAAAAAATATTCAGACAAAATAATCGGTTCATTTACATCTTGTACAGGTCCATTCAGTTCGTTTTCAGGAAGTGGGCTGGTTAAATCCAAACAAGATTTTTAACCTGCTCGTGCAGAGCAAGCTGTTGATGAGTGTTAATAAACTTTCAAACTGGCGCCTTTGTTTTGACATCGATATGAATTACCTCCAAATTATCCAAACAACACTGTAACTTTGAAACAAAGAGCGTTATTAACGTTTCTCAAACCAGCATGTTCTCTTGTAGTGATTTCTAGGCAAGGTCTTGAAACGGATCTTCTGATTCAAACTCCATGCTGATGGCTTCCACCACTCCAGCCTTCTGATAGTGTCAGCCTTGTTACGAAGGTAGTCATAGAGTGCTATCAGCCAACGGGCGCGAATGGGCTTCAAAACTGACATCTTGGTGTTGACATCAATAGAACACACTTCCACGCTTACGCCACCATCAATCTGCCTGGCAACCTCCTTTTTGTACCATTCTTCAAACTTACTCCCTTAGGAATAGCTTTGCTGGCCCAGTTACGGTCAAATCCAATGGCTGGAAATGGTTTGTCATGTTAGCTGGAACGAATACACAAACACAGTCATTTTCAGTAATGACATCATGAACCCGCTGCGTTTTTTTTCCCTTAAACACGTCAAAAACAAGGATTGTTTTCTGCAATATAGGGGAATGCGACTCTCTCCAGATGCTCAATGACCTTCTCTTCATTGTTCCAGTGATTTGCTGTATACGTTAGGTTGAAGTCGCTGGGAAATGCGATTCCTTGTGGAAGGCAGCGGGTTGCCTTTGCCTCATATATCAGTTGCATTGGCAGGAAGAGGCCCGACATGGTTATGGTAAAGGTTCCCGTGATTTGCTTCTTCTTCCCTTTCCCTATGATGGACACACTCTTTGACCATTTCTCATGAAGGGTGTGACTTGAAGAGCAAACATAGGCCAACGGCGTCTGGTCAAAGTTCAGTATCAAGCTTCTGGTACACCGTATTTTGCTTGCAGAGTTTTAATCTCTCTCTGAAATCCAAGCCTAGCTTCCTTTAGTATTCCTTGGGCCACAGCTGGTATCTTTGCCATTCTGCATGTAATGTTCTTCCCTTCTTTCTCCATGCGGTAGAGAACGATTCTTACCCAGTCATAGGTCAAGCTCAAATATCCACCGTGCTCAACAAGAATAGTGCGGTCGCTGTCCATGACGATTCCCTTTGCTATAGCTTTATCACTGTGGCTGTCACGGGAGCATCCTTAAGTCGCAGGGCTTGCACAGTTTCTATATTCTTCTGCATCAGATCGTCGGAAGTAATGTGGGGCGCCCACGCTTTCTGCTTCTGATTTCATCAACAGCATCAGCTGAGTTAAATGCTTTCTTGAAATCGTTAACTATTTGCTTTGTCAGCCGGGGAAACTTCCCTTTTGAAAGATGAACTGTCTGACTTAGTCCACTCATGCTTGCAAACTTTTAGTCTACATCCTACTGAAAAAAAATTCGGCTCTAAAAATTCTCGGACGAATCAATATTCGGATGAATTTTTTTTCCGAAATTAAATTCGTCCGAAATTTTTTGATGTTAACGTACTTCTGTTTTCGAAACTGGAAAGTTAATAACTTGGTCTACTAAAAACAAAGAAAATCAAAAATTGTAAAACTTTTGGTAAAAAGCACCTTGTGTATCTTCAAATAGTTCTAACTATTGTAGTCCCAGAGCCCGGGAGTCGACAGACCGAAATTGCAAGACCGTGCATGGCAGTTTTAGTTTTGTAGGCATTTTTGTGTTGTAACAGCATGTGTGGCAGGATTAGTTTGTTCTCGGCTAAATTGTATAGTTCGATTTGAATTTTCATGTTTAAGTAAAGAAAGTTACTGACATAAAAATATTGATATCTTAGACTCTGTAAAGTCAATGGCAAGCTCGGTGGAAGCAAAATCGGCGTATAAAGATCAGATGGAGAGGACTGTTGATGTCCGCCGTGGGCGATTACTTATAGTTGGGCAAGACCGAGCAGGAAAGACAAGCTTGAAAAAGAGTCTGCTCCGGTTACGTTTTGACCCCAAAGAACCCAGTACAGTTGGTGTTGCACAGGTTCAGTCTGTTGTAGTGGATGTGCAGAGACCAGTACAGTGGCAAGAATGTAAGGATGATGGCCAGAATTTGCGCATAAGCGAGGAGCTTGCAGCAAACATTGCAAAGGAGCTAAAAGAAAAAGAAAAATTTGGCGAAAAGGTAAAATATTCTGTGTTTCTTGCGTAAATTAGATTATCGCTCATTAATTCTATCTCGCTCACTATTCTAACTTTTTTTCTGTGTCTGTCTTGCCAGCAGTGTATCTCAGTACCCTTACTCTTATCATGAGCAGTTTTGCTATTAACGAAACAAGGTTAAACAGTCCTAAAAATATTTTAGAGTCCGTATCTGTATAGCGGAAACAAAGTCGTTTACTTGAAGCGGAAGACAAGCCCATCTCTATGGGAAACATTCCATAAAGAGTTACAACACCACTTTCTCAAAAAGAACGCCGAAGTACTAAAAAAGGGTCGGTTTGAGTGTTGTTTGCAACGAGACTTGTGAAATACTGTAATTAAGGTACATGTTTAATAGTATACTAAATAGGGCTCAAATTACGGTGGCCAATAAGGCTCAACACGTACACTAATTCTTTTATATGCTTGCAAGAAAAAAACAAAAAACACAACGCAATAAATAAAATCACAACGAAAAAATAAAAAATCACAAACAAAGAATAAATACTGCAGCGCATAAATAGAAACCACAACCGGCGAGACTGAGTAGGACAATTGAAAATGATAGACTGGGTTCCAGTTGCTTTGAGTCGAGTAAAGAATTCAGACATTTGGTGGAACATTACTTCCATCACGGCTTCCAAAACCAACTTATTTTTTACTTCTTATTTTGGGGACATGGTGTAAGCATCAGCTTGGAATCACTTTTAAAATATTTTTGCGTTGTCGTTTCTATTTTTGCGCTGTAGTATTTATTCTATCGTTGTAGTTTTTATATTTTTGCGTTGTAATTTTCATTGTCGCGTTGTTGTTTTACTTATTGCGATGTCATTTCTATTTTTACGTTGTGATTTTTATTTTTTTCTTGCAAACATATAAGATGTGATTGGCCACCGTACAAAACGCGTCCTTGTCGGACACTGCGATCATACCTGAAGCATTCCGTTCGTTTTGTTCCAATTTTATAAATATTTAGATTTAGTATACATGCTTTGAAATATTTGATATGTTTTTGCTTCTATCCTATTTTTACGTAATTTGAAAGGTAAGCATTCGTGCCAAATATAATCGAACGCTTTCTTTAAACAAGAGGCTACATAAATAGCCTAACTCGGGCCAAGCCGTTTGCTTTAGAGTAACTAGTTTAAAATAGACTGAAACAGCGAATGCCTCGATTTCTTCTGTTATGGGAGGTATTGTCTTCATGCGACGAGTTCAAAAGTGTTGTCAATGTTCTTTTTCCTTTTGCCTCCAAACGCGTCGTTTGCTTTAACTTTGTTGTAATTGATCGGTTGCATCCCTCCGAAAATATCCCTCGGGCGACCGATTAATAATACATAATTACAATGTTGCATAAGGGGTTGAGAACTAAAAGAATCGTGTTGGATTGCAACTTAATTTTGAAATATAGGGGAGGCAGCTTGGTTTATAAATTAATGGATACAAGAAACCAAATTGCTCATTGATGATTTGTACTCCAGCAGGACAAACCTTCCCGCGTACCAGAACAGATTGGAGTTCGAGTTGAAGATGCAAAGCCAGCAAGACAAGGGAGTAGCGAGGTTCGTACCACTTTTCTGCAGAGCACGGGACTAAGTTTGAGTTTCTTGTGTGATCTTGTATCATTTTTGAAGACAAGTTTCAAATATTACCATACTCAAGTATAGAATCCTTAGCATGATAAACAATAATGCTTTACGTCTCTTCATTTAGACCTTTCTCACGTTTTTTTATTAAGTTGAAAACCTGATGTTCTTGCTCTGTCAATGGCAGATTTGGAAAGACCAGGTGAAAGTTAGTACATACCAAAAATTTAGGGGTTTATTGTTGAAAACTGTTGCACTGGTGAGGTTTTTGAAAACAAAAAACTACTCCGAAGTTTTTAAAGAGAATGTATGAGAATTTGCATGGGAACGAGGCTGGAGGGGCATCAATGCCCGCCAAATGCCAAATTCCCATACATTCTCTGTTACATTTCCTGTTTTTAAAAACTTTACCTGTTCCGCATTTTGCAGTATTAAATCACCAAATTTTCGGTACTTACTTAAACTGACATGCTCTTTTCATTTCTGGCATTTTCAGAGTGCTAGCGTCATTTTTCAAATACGTGATGAAAGTCAATGGTGTAACAGTCTTTTATATATCGATAAATAACAAACTGTTTTGACTGAGGTGCCAAAAATGTCAATTTCTAATCCTAATTTAACCCGGAATTAGGCTTTCGTGGAGGCGCAAAAAAAAACTAATAAGAGAGAAGAAACGAAAGCCTGGCACAAATCGCGATAAAGTGCCTCCGTCCACTGATCTTTGATGCCGCTTAGCACATGTTACCTGTCATTTTTGAGCCAATCAAAATTTACCGGAAGTAATTTTAACAACATGTTGCTTCAAAAGTTTGTTCGCGGGCCAGGCCATTCAATGATGCAGATCAAGAGAAATTTTTTTAGAAGAAGACAAGGCACAAAGGTATATGCACTGTTCCGCTCTGTTCAGAACCTACCAAAAAGCAACTTTGTTTTAGGAAAGGCTGTGACTGTTGACAATGCCACGGAGTGTGTTTTAAAATAACTCTTATTATCAAGATTATATTATTCTTAACGATAAGCATCAAGTTTTCATGCAGCTCTTGTATGCCAAAAAAGTTGCTGAAAATATATCAACTGTTACTTCCTATATAAAGAACTTCTAAAAAAGTATTAAGGGATATGGATATTAAAGTTCAACGACAATTACGACACGAAGAAACTGGTAGAACGAACCGTGATTTCTTACTGGTAAGACTTGACACTTGGATTTTTTTCACAAAAACAGGCATTGTAAACCACTACATTACGTAAATACTGGTAGTAGATATCGCTAAGTGTTAAAGACAAAAACTAAATATTTAGATCTAAGTGTAAATACAATTTTGAGGCAGATGTTAACAAGTTACTGTTGGAACTTTTAAGCCCTCGGATTTTTTTAAAAACACCATATTTTTTACTATATCCTCGGACGTTCAGCTACATAGTGCTTTTTGAACTCGTTACCAATATTGACCGACAGAAAAAAGACAAAAATGGGATAACTTCCTTTCTTTATTTCCAAAAGCTGATAAATATTAGTTGTTTCTATCTATCACCGAGGCCTCTTGGCTTCGGCTGCGAGGCGGCAGCCATGTAAAGCCGTGTGTGTACGAGCTGCGGGGAGAAACAATAACAGTAACAGCATTAGAAATGTAAACAAACACAGCATTAAGTTATTTTAAAGTTATAGCAGAGTCGTTTAATAGATTTGCTTCGCTGGGCGATCAATTCTGATAGTGACATTTTTCTTTCTTCGTGTACTTAATTGTGAACTGATATGAATTGTTTTCTTAGTGTTTGGCTCGCTGGCCGATTTTGTTAGCTCGTGCGAGCTGTTTGTCCTTTTGAAACACGTTTTAGTTCAAAAGAACGCTTGACATGCAGATGTGCACCTGCATATTTGTCAATAAATAAACGCAAAGTAGCGCAAAAAATGGTCGTTTTTTCACCTTTCGATTCCAAAATCCGAAGACTGACTAAGGCTCGCACTCAAAGACGCACAAACACTACAATTATATTGTTATCTTACCTTACGCGGAAATACTCTCAGATTGGTTGATGTGCTGATGGAATGTGCTGAGGAAACTTCTATTGTTATCTTACGTTATGCGGAAATGGAGATTTTTTCTGCCTGCAGCTCATGCACACGGCTCTATAATGCTGGTAGCCTCGGCCTCTTGGCCTCGGCTGCTCCTTGGCAACAACTTTTTTTCGCTTTGATTGATCTCGAATCAATGCATTTATTGTTCGGATAACAGCAAAACGCAGATCAAACTGAATGAGACTACTGAAATTCTTACCATGTCTCGATAGTGTGTATCTCTTGTAGAAGGAAAGCGCAATCACTTTTAATGTTCCGTGTTGATGGTAATCGGCTACACTCTTTTTTTTATAAGAACGTCCAATTTTTCGACTGAGGCTGAACGTTCTCAAATGTTTTCGGGATATCAGCCTCAAATGTTCTTAAACATGTTCTTAAAATATCTTTACTGATTTTAGACAATATAAAAAACACATGTACCGTATGTGATACATTTGTGTATACATTGATTTGTACATGTACTTTGTACTGTATCGAATTTTAAAATATAGTAAAAACGTGATTTTACACGAAGCCCACCGAAAAGCAATTTTTTTAATAACACTGTATGAATTATTTTGCAATACGTTATCATCATAAATATATCGGTTCTTCACCTTTTCTCAGCCTAAGTATGTTCTTAATATGTTCTTAAATTTTTGGCGATTTTAAGCCTCATGTTCTTATAAAAAGGTTCTTATAAAAAAAAGAGTGTATGGAGTGTCTACCGTACGCGTGTCCAAAACAGTTCTTCCGATGAATCTTCCCCAGGATATCTGTCACTTATACTGTAAGTGTCCTTTAACTTAATCAAGTGAGCAGTTTTTCGCTTTCTGATTGCACACTCTCTCCCTTTTTCTACTACACAGTTGCTTAAGTTTTAACTTGCGATTTTGTGGATATATATTTGCTATATATATATCTTAATGTGGCGCTTTGAACAGTTCTTTCTTGTCACGAAGTAAACTCGGGTTCGTCGTTTAGCTTTTTTGGCTGAAGCTCGGCCAAATCTTCTGTGGGTTTCCCGCCATTTTGATCATGTGACTTGGTTCGACTGAGTTTTGACTTGGTTTGATTGACTTTTGTTTTGGTTCTGTGACCCAAGTAATCCCGGCATGAAGTTGATCAGACGGATCAGTAAAGCTTGTCACCTTTTATAAAACTGTCGAGAGTTGTCAGTTGCAGCTTTTACAATAATTGATTAATAAGACTTTTTCCGTAACCAGACGGCAAATAGGAAGCAAGAAGATCACAACGACCCAGAACAACTGCCGAATCTTTTCTTGGTAGAGCACATAATTTTTGAAAATATGTTTTGAAAGGATTTTCAGACATCCATGGCTTGAATTTTAGGTAACCAAAAAAAGTGCGTGTTTTTCGAGACGGATGTTAAACTTACGTCCAAATTTTGGACGTAGAAACATGCAGTTTGTCGCGATTTGTGTATGGCCTTTGTTTCTTATTTCTCTCTCTCTCATTATTTTCTTTGCGCCTCCACGAAGGCCTGATCGCAGGTTAATCCTGATGGCATTTTTGATACATTATGGCCTCTATATTATAAACAGTGTTTAAGCTCGTAAGAACATGCCTGAGGTGGAAACGTTTTAAAAGATTTCAACACCTTCGGCGGTTGTCTCGTCCAGTTGATGTAAAGATCATAGGAAAACGGTTCACCTACAGTTGTTTTTTTTACTACGAAAAAGTGATTGAGGCAAGAAGAAGAAATAAGAAAAGTATGATTTTCTTAGGTTTGACCCGTGTCAGCTCCTTGACGGTCTTGGGTTGAATGAACCCATCTCATTTAACTTTGCACAACTGGTGTTGACAACTTGACCCGGTTTGATGGACAACCGGGTACCTGGCTTCGTGCACATGCCCTTAGAATCAAACCACACGCGAGTGCGAACACGAGTGGTAAAATTTAAAAAAATAAAAAATAAATGCAAAACTGAAAAATTAAAAATAAAATAAGTTTTTAAAAAATAAAAATCAGGAAAAAAATTAAAAGAGTAAAATATGTTTAAATTTATGAATAAAAAGCCTTGAAAAATAAAAAAAATGTTTTTAAAATTTGAGGGATGGAATAAAGGGGAAGGAGAAGGGATTTTTGTTTGAGAGCTATATGGTTTCCTTTCACCTTTTTGTCTATTTTAGTTTCATCTCCTCTCTTCACCAACTTTTTAACCAGAATATATTATCTGGTGTAAATGAGTAAACTTCATATCCAAGCGATGATATTGCAACATGGGTCTTACATGAGAAACGTTATTGTTGATAATTAAAACTAAGCAGTTTGACCAAGCAATGTTGTATTCGTTTTGCTTGGCCTTTGACGATCAGTGTACTAACTTTTCACATAAGAGGACAGATCAGTTCAGTTTATGATTACGTGTTTTCCTTGGCTTCGTTTTAAGTTTTACAGAAGTTTTGAAAATCTATAGAATGTCAAAAGGCTATTTTTGTTTATATAGCGGTAAAGCTTTACATGACTCTTAATATTACAAATGTAAAAGTCATAATAGGTGTCTCTTTTGTAGGATCGAATGTATAACGTTACATTTTTCTGAGAAAAACGAAGAAACGAAAAAAGGAAAGAAGCCAATAGAGAAGATGTATAAGAGCAAGACAATAGCACTACTACCAAGACCAACCTAGGAGAACAGGCCTAATAAATAGATAGTACAGTGGACTTCGGTTATCTTTAGGGAACGGGAAAGGTTCGCGATAACGGCAGTTCAACCAAACGGAAGTTTCACAAAATTAATTTGATATAAACTTTTTTTTACACTGCAACAATGCTTCTTTAATTTTCACACATAATTCACCATTTTTCAAATTGCAAAATATCAAAAAAACAAAATTAAAAGCGAGTAAAAACAAATAGTATATTGCATAGTAGCTTTTTTCTCGATAAAACTATTTTTAAAATGTTTGATTGTTTCACCGTTTCACTGGACATTTTCATTTCAGTGATTTATTTTAAGACTTGTTCCAGCCAAAGATTGCAATTTGCTCCAAGGGAAACGA
>JAOBYE010616743.1:0-12178 GCA_025403585.1 Parazoanthus swiftii
CTAATGAAAAAATAACGTCATAGAGGTATCATTATAATCAAGTTAACACCATCGTGTGATAGATAAAGCGCCACTCTTGATAAAACGTTCACCATATATTTGAAATGACACCAGGGTTCTCCCCACAGCGCGGTACCGCTCTGCCTTTACCTGAGCGCCGCTCTGTTCTCTTTAGCGGAAAAATTATAAAACTGAAGAATTTGAAAAAATTTTGTGTTAAATGCCGCTTTAAAATGTTAAAGTGCATTTTCAATGAAAGGCATTCAAGCGTGGCGTGAAATCAAGTATCCGTTTGTGAACGAGTTGATTGCGTTTGGTTATTTGTGACCGCAACTTCAATTGCTGATTTTCGTTAAAAACAGCTTTGCACCTTTCATTCTTTATC
Organism: Parazoanthus swiftii; assembly: GCA_025403585.1. Classification (NCBI taxonomy): domain Eukaryota; kingdom Metazoa; phylum Cnidaria; class Anthozoa; order Zoantharia; family Parazoanthidae; genus Parazoanthus; species Parazoanthus swiftii. The sequence goes on from JAOBYE010616743.1 coordinate 386, forward strand.
CAACTTGTAACACTGAAAATAAACTGCATATGAAAACAAAAATGTAGCTTGTTTAATCGTGAGTAAAATTTGCATTCGCTTGGCGCCTAATTGACGCGACTGAAATCGACAACGAAAGGAAAGCTGCACGGAAGGACGTGACAAAGCCAAACTTTTCGAAACGTATTCTTCAAAATCACAGCAAAACTGAAGCTTTTGAATTTTTTCTTAACAAAGATATACCGGTAGTAGCTAATACATCCGCGATTTAAAATAAACAAAGCTTTGTTTTATAATACGGTCGTCAATAGACCGTAAAAAGATAATCCGTGCTGTCAAATTGTGGTAAACAAAAGATCGAAAAACTCTAAGTTTTGAAATTGTCTCGATCGCTAATTTATCATGATAGTCTGCTACTTTTCGCGTTGCAAAAAATCTGCCTAGAATTCAGTGTTTGATCGTATAATTGCGAAACAATATTCCATCTTTACATGAAAATAGCACCGGGATAACGAAACAACGTGTTGAAAACGGAAATGCGTGATCATGAGAGAATGAAACAGCAACTGTAAAAATCCCCTGTTGAAGGCCAAACCGTGTGTTTGTCTGCATACGAAAAGGACTATTGTTATGAAAATTACCTTTGGAAACTAACTGTGTAACCGCCCACCCCCAAACTTTTGCCAGATTTAATGCACGCGGGAGGTGGGCGCTTACTCGGTTAAATACAGTATTTGTATATTATTCATTCCTGTTTCAGTTAATATGAATACACTTGTTTCATGAATATTAATGAGGGAAATCATGAATATTAATCTGCTCTGGGGAGAACCCTGACGTCAGTGTTTATATTTTGCAATGCAGCCAAGGCAGCATTTCAGTATAAAAGCAGTAAATTAGTGGCGCTTGGCAATATCTATTCTAGCTGAGTTATGGAACAAAATAATCTGCACTAAGAAAAATCAATTTGAATATTTATTTCGAAGTCTAATAACTATTAGTCATTTAGTGTGGCAACTGTCACACACGACAAGCCTGCTTATAGAAAGGAAGATTGTTCGCCGTTTCATATTGGAACAGTTTTTAAGGAGATCGCTGGATTCCCCCCTTCCGAAAAATATCAGTTCATTGATAACATTTGGAAGCCTGACCCGCTCTTTTGATTTTCGTAAGTCATTAGAAACAGAGCGAAAGCTGAGGAAGTTCCGGTTGGAATGGCTTGTCAAATACCCGTGACTGGCTTGTTCTAAATATTTAGATGGCGCTTTTTGTTTGCCATGCGTCTATTTTGGAATGGAGTGTGGTAGTGTGAAACTCACAACCTGTCGGTTCTTGCCATGCAAAATAGCTTGATCAGGTCGTACGAGGTCAAATTGCTGAGAACCGGAAGAAAATTAAATCTAAACAATCTCTTTGCGAAGAAACTTAATTTATTTTGATTTCTGAACACAATAGTGTCATTCAATGGAATTTTTCTTTCTCATTTATCAAAGGCTTACCAAATAACTGCCTACAAATATAACTCTGCTTATGTGCATTATACCGTTTTGTAGGTTCTAGCTGCGAGTATAATATATATTATTATTGAGCATTTGTAAGTATTTGCTTTCACTTACAGATACTTGTTTAATTTTTTGAAACTGCTGTATATATGTACGTTTTGAAAAAAGGTGACTTTTATTCATAGTTGTTAAATAAATGTTTTGAACCGATATTTAGCTTTTGTAATTAGGAGTGGCAGCGCCATGTTCTTTTCTCAATGAAATTTGAAAGCTGGAAAAATAATTAATATAGCGTTGACTTATTTTACTAGTGCTTTGAATTTCACTGAACGAAAATGTTTTTCAAAACTTTGAATTCGAAGAAAAAGTACACCCAAATGCCTCTCTAAGAAGGATTTTTTTCTTCTTTCTTTTACGCCAAAATGTATCAGATACGCGTTTTAGAGGATCTTTTTTTCAAAATTTCCCAGGGGAGCATGCCCCCGGACCCCCCTAGGTACTCGGGGCCTTCGGCCCCTTGATGTTTTCCGTTATGCACTACTCAAAAAATATGCTGAATCCACCCCTGCTATATTAGTCTATAAATGCAAACAACTAAATGTTCACTCAATTGATGCAAGTCAATGCAATTCCCTGCAGGTTGATGGCCAAATGAAATGCAAGTTGCATTGACTTGTATAGAATGATATATATATATATATATATATATATATGTTGTATGATTATTTTTTGTAATAGTAATTATAATAATTCATAACAATATAACAGTTCTTTAAAATGCATTATGCAACCCTCAATGTTTTTATAATAATATTACACAGGCAAAAGTAAATTAAATTCCGTCCCCTTCCCTCCAGTAACAATTCCTGGGATGATGGCACTGTCTATATGTAATTATGCAGCCTTGCTGTTCAACTTGAAGGCAAGATTTTGACCCTTATATATCTTCGAATTTCTCATGAAGTTAAAAATGCTTCTCTGTATTTGTTATAGAAACATATATACGTCGATATTTCGCCTTGTCGTCTTGTCAAGTGGTGTCAGTGCTATATACATAACGTTTGACTTCCGCCTTCTGGATTTTTCAAGCTGCTGAAACCTCATTGAGGTATCATTGAACCAGGGTAAACTAAATGTATCCGAGTATATGGAGACTGAAAAACATTTATCTGGCGAAATTTTACACTTGAATTGTGGCCGGGAACAGCGGCGCGCAGTAGGCAAGATTCTAGCAGGATGGGCCGCCATGTTGGCCACCAAAACTACAAAGTTGCCAATAAAACCTGTAATATATTGCTACCCATCTGGTATTGCCACAAGTCCAAATAAAACTCATTTTAAAAGTTTATCTAGCTTCTAAATTTTATGGATTCTTGTAATAATCTAGATACCGAAGCGGCAGCTAATATATTATAAGCTTGCGGGGAAAATTCGATCGCACTCAAACATCTTTAACTCCTAATCAAAGCAACTTGTCACCTCAAAATTTTGCAGGATGTTTTTAAATACCAAAACCCAAGATATGTCAAAGGCACAACTTCAGAAGTTGGATAGGCATAGCCATATGGTGGTTCTAGTTTTTTGGTGACGTCACTGGGAAACCAACAATTATAGCGACAAGTATTGAAGTAACAAGCGATTCGCAGACAAGTAGCTGTTGACACGGAACTTGTAAACGAATTAAACATCATCAGCCTTCAACTCGATAAAGCAAAAAATCTTAAGCATTTTTGTTGACCGAAACTCGAATTGATAACATCGAACATACCCTTGTTATAACATAGCTTTTCATGGTTCCCCCAACGCGGTAGGTCGCAGCGGCCGCCATTTTTCGATTGTGTAATACAATATCGACACTTGACGGACTAATCTGTCAAAGTTCTTGTCAGTCAACATATTGAGGATGCCATATTGATTTAGAACTTACCTGTAAAAGAAATTCTCCATTGAACTTGTGATAAAGTTACTGATCTTTTTCAAACAACCACATCCGCATCCACATCTACCTTTCTTTCTCTGGATTTCTTGCGACTCCATGTTCAGGCCGATATATCTAAATCAGCTTTTTCTATAGATGAAGAACGCCAAAGCAGATTGTTATAAATAGGATCATAAAAAAGGAGTTCGAAATCTGTCACACAGGTGCAGGTGCAGAGAATTTTGCGGAACAAAATAGACTTTACAAAAAAGTCCGTTGTGATAGTTACAGGTACGTACATCCGACGAGGAACAAACTCAGCTGACAATAAAAACATCCAGTTATCAGAAGTCCGCTGAAAAACAGACTTAAAAAAGAGCCCAACGTCGCAGCAACAAAACGTGAACGGCCGTAAGATGATGCACACACGAACTAAGCAAAATATAATACTCCACTCGACAAACCACCATTCGCTGTTACGTAACAAAAAAAAGCGTTGTCAGGGGGTAGGGTGCCCTGGGTAACAACAGAGGCAAAACTCGCTGAACAATCGAATATTCAAATCAACCTTCGTCAGCGAGTTTTGCTTTGCTACTAGTGTAGGGAATAGTGTAGGGTAGAGTGGGGTGAGAGAATGAAGTAATGAAGAGATCTGCTATAACTATAAGATGGCGAACATTTACGGGGAACTTCCGAATAACCAACTTCAAATCAAAACCAATGGTCGCCCAAAAACCCGTGGTATCTGCTAGTTTACTTTACGCCGTCAATTACGAGCTGATTTTCGAAATTTTGGTCTGCAAAATTAAAATCAGCCTGCGTCAAGAAGCCTGAATGCCCGGGGGGGGTACTTCAGGGTGAAAGTGGTAGGGATGACCGTCGGGACGCTCGAATTTCTACCCTAAAAAATGCCTAGTGGGAAAAAAATTTCACCCTAAAAAATACCCCTCACTTCTGGAATACCCTAAAAAATACCTGAATTTATTTTCAGCGTACCGTTTTAGCTCAAATAACCCCTAAAAAATACCAGATTTTCTTCCGAGTGCAATTTTCGCTCAAAAATACCCTAAAAAATACCAGATCGCCGATTTTATACACTAAAAAATACGACGGTAATACCTACCATCCAAATATAGGGAGTACTCCCCCCCCCCGAGCCTGAATGTTTGCTTCCTCAGCACTAGCTCTCTCTCACCGGTGAACTAGTTCGAGAAAAAGCATTCAAGGTTTTTATTTTTCTGCCATTAATCGACAAAAATGCAAGTATTTTGTATGGAGAACATGCATATAACATTAAAACGTTGACTGTACAATCCAACTACTGTTGTTGATGCATAGCATGCAGCAAATGTTTTGAAATGTTTTTAGAAAACTATGCCAAGTCTCTGACAGAAGGGTATAGTTCCGAGTCTCCTCTCTGTAACTTTGTTCCTTTGACTAACATACCTGGGCCCGGTTGTTTAAAAGGAGGTTAGCTTTAACGCTGGCCATGGCTTACGCCAAATTTCAAAGGCTAACTTATTCACCAATTAAGGAATATGTTTCAAATCATTATAAAACACAGTTTAGACTTTATAGAAAAACCCATTTGCTATGGGAACCCAAATGACAGCTCAGATCAATCTGTTTCTGAAAAAAAATAAGTACAAACAAAGGCTAAATACTTAAGCCCGGTGTCCCAGAGATTTCGCCCCGCTCCTCCGTAATTACGCCCTCCCGGGGCAAAATTCCTAAAGACCGCTCACCCTCCCTGGCCCCCGGGGCCAAATCCCAGGAAATCTCGTCCTCTCTGCGCCCCCACCCCCTCCCCCTTTTAGGGATCTTGCGGCGCCCTCAGCTCCCACGACAAAGTTCACGTCCGTATTGCACATTACCAGTACATCGCAAACTGTTTGTAATCAGGCCCGCAGGCAACGAAGTTTAGTTATTGTTTGTTCCACTGAAACAGTCTTGCTAAACGGGCGGCATCCGTGTGTCACACCAAGAACAGACGAAAGAGCAGTGTTCGAATAGCTTTATAATTTAATAATGCGTGCTATGTAAAATTTGCACCGTCGGATTGATGAATAGCGAGATGAGTAGCAACACTAAGGCCAAGTAAAAAATATACTTTTTTTCAAAAAGGGGGCGGGCGGTTCTTACTATATACTATTTTTATTATTTTTACTATTTCTTATTAATTAGTATATTGTGAGTCTAAAGCAACGATCAATTTCAGCAGGAAGAGCAAATACACACAGTACATGGTGTAGCTGCATGCGAAAACCGCCTTATAATTGAATTGATATAAATTGTTGTAAACAAATGGTTTTATAATATTGAAGAATACTTTCAGATCGATGACCAAATTGAGTTTGACAGGTGAAAGTGCATTTTCTGAATGACAACTAACACAATATAAAGGTTTGTTACAAAAATAGCAAACAGTAAAAAAGCGGAGGCGGCAGCAAAAAAGGAAGCGGCGGGGACGAGAAACATCTATTTTTTTACTTGCCCTAATAAAGCCTTGTCTTGCCTTATTGTCACGATGCCGCTTTGAGTTCGATTTGAACGACCCCCTTTAACTATTATCTTCAGAGGCGATGTTTAGAAAGAACACATTTTTAAAAACACGTAAACAATTTTCAAAAATCAGGAAATGTAATCACTTTGTTTCATTGGTTTTTGGGCCGAACAACCCCCTTTTCAAAATCATTATCTTCACAGCCGATATTTAAGCGAAAAGGACGAAAAGCGGTAGCAATAGTTTTCGGAAAAACACAATGTAATTACGTATATTTCATTGTGGAAAAACGGTGTTAACAGTTCGGTGATTTCATTTACTACATCTCGCAGAATTGGGGCAAGTTCCATCTGGACTGGATGATGTATCGAAACGCCGTCTTTTTGACCCCTATGATAAGAACTTCGAAAACGGACAAAGGCGAAAACCCTAAAGTTTAGGGGGGACCAAATCCCTCGGGGCGAAATCTCCGCGATACCGTGAGCACTAATCGGCTTTCGAACAACTCAGCCCTGAAATCCTAATCTCATGTTCACCAAGTTTAACCTATCCCAGGTTCACAGGATCACAGTTCGACTCTCACCGACTCGCTCGCTGCTTCGCCGTTCGATTTTTGTGTTTCCTCGACTGATTGATTTTGAAGACCAGAAAAACGGACTGCACAGTTCGACTCGGACGAACCTTTTGCAAGTACCGGGCTTTTCAAACGACGCCGGAAGTTACGTCCGTTTAGGCGAAATAAAAGAAACCCAGCTCCCGTACTGCGCAGTTCAAGAAAAAAACCCACCCCTTCCCCCGTTGAACAGCCTGCCCATTGAAGGACTCGGAAATGGCGGGGAGCAAAAATTGGAAAGCGGGGGGGGGCGGGGAGGGAAAGGGAAAGGAAGAATCTATCTTAAATCGCTCTGGGTCGGTTGTTCGAAAGATGGTTAAGTTTAACCCAGGGTTATGCAAAACTTTAAACAAAATTCCTTCATCGAGAAATACGTCAAGTCTTTCCAAATTATTATTGAAGAACGCTCCAAGGAAACCAAATTACGTAAACCCGAAATGACAGCCCAAATCAATCTTTAAGCAGGTAAACCCAATCGCAGGTTAAGGTTTTAACCCTGGGTTAACGCTAGCCCACTTTCGAACAACCGGGCCCAGATCAACAACTGTTTGTGCGTAAAATCTCGTAAAACTGGCCTTATTCCGGGACGAAACACAGCTTATTAAATTTCTGAGAACCTGAGCATGTATGCTCAGAACCGTGAAAGAATCCTTTTAAAGTGGATCGAGGCCGGAATAAATTTGCAAGGTGTATTTCTTTGGTGACTATTGGCTATGAGACAACGGCTAACATCCGAGAAAAGTTTCAATTTAACAGATGTCCTTTGTAACTGAACAAACGAAAGTGTTGTTTTTTCATCCTACCTGGGATCGGCAGATGAAACAACAGTAAACGTGTAGTGAATGAGTTTTCCAAGTTCAAAAGAAAATCACTCTATCATACCGTTGGTTGGGAATCGGTCAAAATATTTTTGAAACTATGTGAATTCCGTGAAAACTACGGTCCCGAGTTGAAAATGAGTCGTTGTTAATTTCTTTTGCGAGTCTCGTTAAATCCGCAAATTTCCACGTGCTTGTGCCTGGGATAATATCAAAGTGTCCAACCACTGGTTTTTCACATCTATTTTACAGTAAAGACGTTAATTACTTATACAGCCTGAGTTGTTAATTATCGTCAGGTGTCGACATTAACGTCAAGCGCAAAAAGGAAAACAAGGTAGACGTTACGTTAACGTCTTCTGAACAATGCACTTAACAGACGATATTAACACCATAGACGAACGATGTATTTCTTTTTCAAACATTTTTGACCCAATGTGAGGATTGGTCACGAGTAGTGTGTGACAGATGTTTTGACAGACTGTTTTTGCAACCAACCAGTTTCACTGATGGAGTTTATAAGCGGCCTCATGGTCTTGTGTTACTTTTGCGAGGAGAGGTTTAGCGCGAGCGATTGTTTCGAGTGAAAAGTGAATTGTTGTATTTTGAACTTGTGACTACCTTTCTTAAACGACACTGTGTCATATCATTGGGATGTTGCATGTCTCTTCAAGATTAATTTGTAAGTATATCTGATTCAGTTTTGTGATTTGTGGCGATCCACGACTACTGCGAGTGCAAAACGGAGGTAAGTGGTCATTCTTAATTTTAGTTTTAATATGTTGTATATTATTATGGTTATTGTTCGATTACCCAATCAGAGAGCCGCTCTAAGCAGCTGAGTGTTTCAACCAGTAGGCGAGGACGAGCTCGTGCACAGGTACAACGTTGGCACAAAAGACTCGAAAACTTAATCTGAAACAAACACCAAGTCTAGCCAATGACCAGATAGTTTTGTCACAAACACTGCATTAATCCTAGTTCTGTCTCCTCCGTTGCTTTGATTTCAACTTCCCCATCATTCCGTATTCCCTTCTTCTCAGGCAAAAATTGACGAACGACCCACAGCTTTTTGCCAGCACTCAGGCAATTAGACATCACTCGCTTTCTGGCATCTATCCGCACTCTCCCGCAACTTAGAGCTTTTTGGCATTATAAAGAAACTTTTGTTGGTACTCTCTTTATATAGTAGGGCTTTGTTGTATTAATCAGGCACTATGTCGGTACTTCCTCGTATTCTAGAGTTTTGTGGCATCATTCTGGCACTCTGCCCGTACTCTCTGGTAGCCTGCATCTTGATGGTAATCTACAGTTATTTTGCCAATACTCAGGCACTCTATCGATACTCTCTAGTGAACTAAAGCATTGTGGCATTATTCAGGCACTCTGTAGGCACTCTCTAGTATAGTCTGTAGCTTTGCTCCAGAACTTTCGTACAGGCACCTTTTTGGCGCTCTCTAGTAACCTTAACTGTTTTGTGGCGCTCTGTAAGTACTCTGGCAGTCTGCAGCTTTACTCCAGTACTCTGGCACAGCTACCTTCTTGGTGTCCTCCAGTAACCTAAACTGCTTTGTGGCTTTATTCAGGCACAAGGTTAGTAGTCTGCAGCATTTGGCCATTGCCCAGGCAATCTGTCGGCTCTCACTACTGCCTGTTTCTCTACAAAAGTTATCCCGTTTTGTTTAGTCTAGAGATATGGTTTCCAGCCAACAGCAACCCCAGCTCCACTGCGCCCCGCTGAGAGGCTCGTTAGAAGTTCCCACCTGTCTTCATTCGGATGATACACTTCAACACTCCCATGAAAGCCGTCACCATCATACCCGCCAAACGCGAAGATCTTTCCCCCGAAGGTGGCGACGCTTAAAGCGCTTCTCCTGTATCGCATGCTTCTTACGAAAGTCCACGTGTTTGTTGGCGGGTCATACCTCTCCACACTGCTCTGTTGTGTCTCTCCATTGTAGCCGCCCACTGTGTATAAAGAGCCATTCAAAGCAGCTACTGCGGCTCCACTTCGCGCCACCAACATTGGGGCGATCAGTTGCCATGTGTTCGTGACTGGATCATAAACTTCCACACTGAAAAACACGGATTATCTTAGTGAGAAATATACAAAACTGACGGAGTCAGCCTTAAAAGGCGTCGTCCACACGCAGCCGGGTATTTTCGAAAACGGAGATTTTTTCCTCCGTATTTAAAAAAATCTGCATCCACACGTAACGCTTTTGAATCGTGTTTGACCGGCCACACGTATACGCGAACACGACTCAAAAACGCTAGACTTCACTCACTGCGCATTCGTTCGCTTTCTGAGCATGCGCACTACTAAACAACTAAGCCCGCGAAAGTCAAGTTTCCACGCCATCTCTGTTTACTTTCATATCATGTTGTTCATTCGCTTGACTTTTAACCCTTAGTTTTATTGTTATCATGGCAAACTTCAGCAAAAGACATCGTATTTGAAAACCTCCGTTTTTGTCCGTCCACACGAATACGATAAATGTCAAAAATCTCCACCGTGGAGGGCGTGTGGACGGTAGCCGTATTCGGACAAAAAAAACTCCGTTTTCGAAAATCCCCAGCTACGCGTGGACGGGGCTTAAATGACGCATGTTCAGTAGTTGTTCCGCACAAGACGTTGCGTATGCAAATCTACAACTACTTACGTTTGGCATGTAAGTAACAGGTAAAAGATGTGAAATGCACGCACCGCCTCGCCTCGCCTCGTTAATGACTGCCGTCCTATGATTGATTCGATTTACCTTTGACAAAGGACCCCCATTCATCGCTCGAAACAGCTTCAATTGTCAAGTTGTTTATAGGTATTCTTTGAGTCCTTAAGTAAGCACCAACAATCACAAACACAGCGTGGAAAATCTACTTGTCAATGAGTTTCATTTATTATTTTTTAGAGGAGAGTGGTTGATCGTTGTGTTCAAAAAAGTGAAAAAATCACAACAAAGAAGTCGTCAACGAGCCAGTGCGTGCATGCATTTCATACTTTGAAACTGATAAACCCCAAGAGAATGAACGCCTTACCACACTGGTGCAGTGAAAACAAGGAAACAACGATGTTAGTTCGCGTTGTCTGCTTTAAATAATGTTTCCGGACTATCTAAAGGACGTGATACACAAGTCAATTTGCAACGACGATTTTCCGCGCAACAATGTTGCGTGTTGTTGTGCACGTTTTTGAAACCAATTCAAAAACTCGCAACATGTTGCCGGGCTCCGTGTCGCGCAGAAAATCGTGGACGGGAACGATTTTCAACGCAACATTGTTACGCGGAAAATCGTCATTGCAAGTGGATTCGTGTATACCACGGCCTTAAAGGTGAACAAAAAGCAGCAACTTAATTCTAAATTTGAATTAAGTTTTGCTGTGGGTAGCATGTTGTTTGGGGCAGTTGCTTTCCACTAAAACAGTACCAAAACGTAGTAGTGTAGCCAACCTTCGTAGTCTGGAATCTCCGTTGAAGCCTCCACAGGCATATATCTTCCCATTCAGAACCGCTACAGCAACCCCTGAAGGTGAGACAAAGGCTTTGCGTCAAGTTTCAAAACACTCGTACACATTTCTCTATTAACACTACGCTTACATAAAACCCAATGGAGTAAAATTTTGTAATCTTTCAAACTTAATAAGCAATAATCACAGGGTACATATACATTATTTTATATCCGACCAACATCGGTCACAGAGCCCGTCTTCTTTTCAGGCTCATCAACGTTTGCATCTCAACTCCCCCTTCGGGCTCGTCAAAATAATACAAGACTCGTAACAATATCCAGCCATAATGCACAACGTCAAGCAAATTTCTTTATGTTATAGTTTTCCAATATTGTACATGTACATAAAAACTGTAATCATACTTTGTCAGTAATTAGCTTCAATACTTTTTGTAAGTTGTAACCGTCCTTGTGATTTTAATAGTTGCAACTGTGGTTTGGTTTTTTTTTAATAATTTATCTATCTGTCTAGATGTATATCTATCCTGTGCAGCCAAACTGAACCATAAATCTACACATTTGAAAACTAACCGATTCTTGCACAGCTCATTGGAGCCACAAGTTTCCAGAGTTGATCCTTGGGACTAAACCTCTCCGCTGACTTGTAATAAACAGTCCCATTACCTCCCCCTATTGCATATATGGTGTCATCATAGACTGCGACACCCACTCGGTTACGAGGCACAGTCAGCGCAGGTGCTACAAGCCACTTGTTTGTCAAAGGGTTGTACCTGTCAACTGCATCAGTGTCGACATTCCCACTAGCAGTGTTACTTCGCCCTCCAATGACATACAACATGTTCCCTTGAAAGATATATTTAACAAAATTGAGAGTCCAGTGATCCCATGTTTTAGTGTTAAAGTCATTCATACAACAGACCAGTTTCGTATTCCCAGTTACCGCTGACTGCAATGACCACAGACTCATTTCTACAGTGTCAGCCTCGACTTGG
>JAOBYE010616965.1:0-12177 GCA_025403585.1 Parazoanthus swiftii
AGAATAATGTTCACTGTTTGAGTTTTTTAATTCGTTGATTGAGAAATAATGTTCGCAGTTTGAGAAATTAATCGTTGATTCAAAAAAATCTATGGGCTATTTGAAACATGTAAAATCAATTATTGAAAACATAAATTCACTCGTTGGGACGTTTATTTTAAAATTGTTTTTTGACAAAAAAAATCCACTGGTTGTGAAAAAAAAAATTACCGTGCGAGTTTTTCAGCGATTGAGTTTCGGCCCAGGCCACGAAGAAAATGTCGAGGGTCGGAGGAACTGGAAACTAAATGCAAAGATGGCGGATCTCTCCCAAGAATTGATAAGCTTTTTTGTTTCATTGGCAAACACAGTCACTAGGCTATCTGCCATTCACGGAGATTCAGGCATTGTGGGTTTAGAAATCTGCCATAGAAAACTGGGCACATTTGAGGATACTTGTGGCCATTTCTGTTCAAGTGGGTGTTTTGGGTTCACACACTGGAATTCAGCAGCAATTACAGGATCTGATTGATCAAGTAGCTGCCTTGTCAAGAGAGATTTCTGTTATTTTAGATTCTCAGAATTCAGACACGGCATCAGAGAGGCAGGTGGGGTTTTTACAAAGCACCGGAGGGAGGCCAGCGTACAATATAACTAAAGAGCAAATAGAGCAACTGCGCGAAACTGGGATGAACTGGAAAGCTGTAGCGAAATGTCTGCAAGTCAGAAAAAGCTTATTGTACAGACGACGAACTGAGCTCAACGTAATCAGTTTATTTACCGACATCACTAACGATAACCTGTGTGGTGAAATTGAAGAAATTCTTAGACTCACACCTTATAGTGGCGAGTCCTACGTCAGGGGTGCTCTTAGAGGTCGTGGGATTTGGGTTCAAAGGTTAAGGGTTAGAGAAAGCCTATCAAGACTCGATCCTGTGGGAAGGGCTGTTAGAAGAACTTATGAAATTTGCAGAAGGTCTTACAATGTTCGATCCCCCAATCATTTGTGGCACATAGATTATAACCACAAGTAAATATCCTGGAGGTTTGTAATACACGGCTGTATTGATGGTTACAGTAGAGCCATCAAATACATCAACTGCTGTACCAACAACAAAGCATCAACTGTGCTCCAGCTATTTGAGCAAGACATTCAGAATTTTGGACTTCCTTCAAGAGTAAGAGGAGACCGTGGAATGGAAAACTTAGATGTAGCGAGATATATGGTAAGGCAAAGAAGGCTTGAATAGAGGAAGTTTCATTGCTGGACGAAGTGTCCACAATCAAAGAACTGAGAGGTTGTGGTCAGAAGCTAACGGGGTGAGTTCTTCACTTTATAAAGATGTGTTCAAGTTCCTTGAACACCAAGAAATTATGGATGCAAAAAATGAGACAAATCTGCTGGCTCTGCACCAGGTTTATCTTCCTCGAATTAATGCATCATTGGTAGAGTTTTGCAACCAGTGGACACCAATCCCCAAAAGCATTATGGCACTCTGGTATACTTGATGCTCCTCAAGAGTTAGTTGTAATGGACCCGAATACCATTGGTATCGATGTTGATGAGCCATTTGCTAGTAGTAGTAGTAGTAGTAGTAGTAGTAGTAGTAGTAGTAGTAGTAGTCTTTATTTAAAGAGGGTAACACGTAATAGTGTACAACACTAATCAACCTGTGGCCCTCGATTCAATAAAAGTTTACAACAAGTGTTATTATAAAACGAGACTAATTAAAGCTAATTACAAGAGCATAGTTAAAAATTTTCAAACATGAATCTAATATACACTAATCTAAAAATATGTTGGATAGAAATCGAAAAGCTAAAAAATGACTAAAATGGAACTCGTAAAAACGTTTAAGGATTAAAATGAGCTTAAAAGTTTCTGTTTGTTAAAACTTTCGGTCAAAAGACTTTTCCTAAAAGACTGGGCGGATGTTAATTTTCTGGTTTTAATTGGAAGTGAGTTCCACTGCTGGCATGCAGATACCGCAAAGGTTCTTCCTCCCTCCGTTTGCCGTTTGAACATCGGGCATATAAAATTGAGGTTGCAGTACCTTGTGGATTTGGAATGCTGCTTACTGTTCATCTTCAGGCAATCCTTCAAATATGAGGGTGCCATATCTTTGCAACGCTTGTAGGCCAGTGTACATTTAGCAATTTTAGCCTCCTCATGAAATGGTACCCAGCCTAGACGGTTAAATAGCATAACGGATGAGGCCCCCACTTTTATGACCCCCTCTTCTCCCACCAAAAAAAAGAACGAAAAGGCCAAAACAAGCAGTAAAGTGCAATAGTGGCGTTAAAAAATGTTTTATTACTGTTCTTTATATTTCCAACGTTGACCATCGTATGGGCCGGTGTATAAGTTTTCTTGTCTAGTTCTAAATTACTGCTTTTCAATTTTGTTGGAAAAAACCAATGTGATAATATTTTGAATAAGAACAATGCCTCAGAGATAAGAAAGGCAGAATGAATTGATTGTGCATTAAAGATATGTGGAGTTTTGTTTAAAAAAGGTGACCACTTTTTATCAGGAAGTTTTAAATAAGCCTCCTCCTCCTCCCCCCTCGGAAAGGCCTTAAATTTAATAAGCCCTTAGTTTCATCCATTATTGGTCTGTGAAACCCAAAAGCAATGAGAGTGGTCTTTGTTTGTCTGCCTGTCTGTCTCGAAGTATTCCGCCTATCCAGTCTGAAATGTGTCTTTCTAAACTTCTTTTCTTATTTTTCTGTAGCTAATGCTACTCTATTGTACGTTTCTCCGTAGGAACGATATGTGTCAGAGACAACTGATGAAGGTGTTCTTCGTGGAAAAATTGCATTGACTAGACGAGGCTTAAACTTTGCTGGGGTTGCAGCAGTCCAAAAGATGCTTGAGTCAGACAATCAGGATGCGGCGGATGATTTTGTGAAGCAGCTAGAAGATGAAGCAAAGGAAATTGCGGATAGCGAGCATGAAGATGACGTGGAAGTTGATGCTGATGATAATTTTGACATTGATATTGATATTGATATGGACTTACAAGGAAACAGTCCTGATTTGCAAACGTTCCCAGTCGTTCTTCCAGAAAATGACAGTTGTGGAAACATCACATGGAAGTCTCCATTTGAGTTCAGCCAGGGGAGTGTTGATGGACGGGGTGGAAGTAGTACATTTATTATAATTGCCCTTTTAATTTGTCACACTGTTATCTACCAGAATCCGATTGTCCCAATCAATGGCACTCTAACTCCAGTGTGGACCACCTTATTGTTCAAGTGCATGGTGGCCAGGAACAATATTTATGACCATCGCAGAGCAAGTTTGCCTGAACGCTTTTTGTCCACTGCAGAAGCCTTCGTCATTGCAGAAGCCTTTTTAAATTCTACGTTGGAATTCTAAATCCACTGCCTTTTCGTCTTAAAGATGAACATATTACCACCATTTCTGTACAGTTGCAGTCATTGGTAATTCCCGCTTGCACGAAATTGGCACTGCTTATATTTTCTAAAAAGAATCGAGCGCGAAGTGCTTGGACGAGCGCCGAAGGAGCGAGAGAGCTTGAAGAGACCCGACCACAGGTCCGGTATCGAAAGCGAGTCGACCTGTCACTTCTGCAGGAATTCGCATCTAATTATAAATGCAATGGCGCGAAAATATTGACCCCAGTACGGATCAAATGACAAAGGGTGGAGCAAAGTCGGTTTTCCCGCTGCACGTGTTGTTTTGTTGTTGTGGCAAATCTGACAGTTCCAAACCATGTGATTGGCTACGCCAACGAAAGTTATCACCAGAGCGAATATTTTACCTAGAACGAAAGGTTTTATTTGTATTATCACCAGAGCGAATATTTTACCTAGAACGAAAGAATTTATTTGTATTATTTGCGGTCAAGAAATCGAAAAAGCCGACTACAGAAGAAAGCTATTTTCGTGCAGAGAGGAAACCAAAGTTCGTCAAGACCTTGAGCTTTTGTCCATAATCCTGTAGTGCCGTTAACAGGCCCGACTCTGGCAACAAACCAGACTCGTTAAGTTACAAATTCGGTAGACGCGCTCCATTGCGTTCAAAGATGAATATTGCGAAAATCAAAGATTTTGAAGGAAGCGATTTCGAGATAAGGAGCAGGTTTTGTCCTTAGTTAATGTAAAGGAGTCTCGAGAAGGCTAAAGCCTGGTTCACACTTGTAAAATAAAAACAAGCACAAGAACAAGCACAAGCGCAGAAAATTCCTAGTGTGAACATGCATGAAACAAGAACAAGCACAAGAAGAGAAACATTTTCCTTTTCCTTGTGCTTGTGTTTATCTTTTTTTGCTTGCTTCTCCAGTGTGAACATCCGTGAATCAGGCACAAGCAAATATCAGAGAGAATAACCAATCAAAATTGTTAGTTCCAGACCTCCTCTCGTGCAGACCATTCTGCCTGTGACAAAATGGCGGCAAGTCCAGAGTTGTCAGTGGATGAAAAATTATCTGAACTGGTACGCAGAAGCTTGGCTAGATGTGGCACAATCCCCTGTTCGCTCACAAGATTACGAAAAACCCCTTGCTTTTCTCTTCGTAGAAATATTTCTCTCATCCACGTTAGCCATTTTCTTTCATCGGCATTTTCACGTCGACGATTGCGAAGATACAACAGAAGTAACAACTGCAGCAGATCCTTCTCTTCATCCGCCATTTTGTTCTGTGTCACGTTTAGCAAAGTTTATTCTTAATAGTTAGTTTAACCGCCCGCAGAACTCCGAAGGGACTGTTTACCTTTCGTTAACTGCATAAAGGTTGTTTGTTTTGTTTAAAAAATTTTAAGGCTATAAAAGTTTAAAAGTTTCTTTGAACCTAACGTTTTCGACATAAGTCATCTTCAGGGTACTGATTTGCCGCGTAAATTATTCAAACATTAATAATCTTAAGTTATCCCCATTTGGAAAAGGAAAATGGGGTGTGCTTGCATCTTTTTGTTAAGTTATGGATTTCTTGCTGCGATCATTAGCGCTTCCTTAATTTTTCTGTTTCTCCATTCTCGGGCAGGTGTTACTATGTTCCACGCGAAAAAATGTGTTGGGAATTTCCGTAGGTGTCTCGCGGGTTCCGAACTTGCAGAGATGTACTATCAACAAAGCTTAACATCTCAACTGATGACTTAACTATCAAAAGGGCGCATCGAGCTGGGAAGAAAGATCAATCTGACAGACCGAGAAGAATTGTAGCGAAGTTTCAAAACTACAAAACTAAGGAGACTGTCTTAAAGAACAAGAAAAGTTTGAAGGGAACGAATGTCTTCGTTCGCGAAGACTTCTCGCAAAAAGTGTTGGCACGGCGAAGGGAATTGTTACCCCAAATGCATGAGGAGCGGAGGAAGGGCAACATCGCCTTTCTGAGATTCGACAAACTTGTGCATTCTGGGAGACCTGGACACGATCATCACACCAGATTATCACCAGCTTCACCCTTTCCTCCTGCTGGCAGAGGCCGTGGACCAGCCTGGCGCAGCCCTCCATCATTCAATGCCAACGATGGTTCAATTCTGGGAACAGCTTCGCCACCACCTGCTAAATGACTGACAAGATAAGGCAATATTAGTATAGCAATCCTCATATAGTAATTTTTTCCTACTACATTTAATTCTTAAATCTATTTACTGAATTACCATTTTACCATCTGGATGAAGAAAATTTTAGATTATCACTTTATGAACTAGAGCACGGCCCTATAAAATACAGTCCGGATAGATTAGCGGCCTTATCGTTCAATCCATCACAATTGAACGGTAAGAACCGCCTCATTCTGTCTAAAGATATTGACCGTGATCGTTCATTCCAAGGATTTAACATACCATGCGAGTACTACATAGAAGATCAGTTTAATCAGAAAATTTCCGAAAACAATAAGTTGCCTAATACTTCATTTTCGGTTCTACATATAAACATCAGGAGTATAAACAAAATCTTATCGGAACTGACAGATTTATTACAAAGCCTTAACGACACTTCTGATGCTATAGGTATAAGTGAAACTTGGCTAGATGATTATTCTCACTCGGTAGATATCGAAAACTATGACTTCATACACAGTCACAGACAAAATCGACCGGGTGGTGGAGTCGGCCTTTATTTAGTAAACAATTTAGATTACAAAATCCGCTCAAAATTGAATATCGAGAATTCGAATAATACAGATTGTCCTTTTGTCGAGATAAATGTCCCAAGGGGGAAAAATATCATAACTGGAGTCATTTATAGAGCTCCGGATGACAATCTGTCAGTCTTCATAAAGAATTTTAATCAAGTAATGGACAAGATAACAAAAGAAAACAAGTTATGCTACATAATTGGTGACTTCAACGTTAACCTTATGAATTATCAGACTAATAATTTAACTGGACAGTTTTTAGATAGCATGTATTCAAATTTGTTATGTCCCTTGATAAATCGGCCCACAAGAATAACCTTACATACCGCTACAGTAATTGACAAAATAATAACAAATAACATTGACCCTAGCATGGTAAATGGACTGCTGTTTACTGACATTTCTGATCATCTTCCAATCTTTTCTATTTGGTTTGAAGAAAATTCTTGTTATCGTCAGGACGAATCGACCGTTTACGTAAGATATAAACGGGATACCAATGCAAATAAATTCAAAGAAAAAGTATCTAATTACGACTGGACTGTAATAAATACCGTTAACGACCCGTCTGAGACGTACACTAAATTTAATAGCGAATTTACCCACATGTTTAATGAATGTTTCCCACTTACGAAAAAGACAACAAAAAATAGAATTCGTAAACCATGGATTTCAAATGGTCTACTCAAGTCGATCAAAACAAAAAACAGATTATACAAGCAATTTGTCAGACACCCCGAAACATCTAAAGAAGTAACATGTAAAAGCTACAAAAATAAATTGACTCGATTAATTAGGGTCGCAAAACAAAACTACTATTATAAGAAAATCGAAGAAAATAGATCAAATATAAAACAAACGTTTTAATATCTCAATGAAATAATAAATAAAAGAAAAAAAACTCTAAGATTAGCCAAGTGTTTACAGTTGACAATAAAGACATAACTGACCCCCAGGAGATAGCAGATAGATTCTGTCATTATTTCTCAAACATAGGTCCAAATTTAGCAAAAAAATTTCACAGGTTTGCTATCTACCACTCCGGAGACATATCTCTCTAAATCAATTCTTAAGTTCTTTGTTTTTAAATCCCGTTACTGAAAATGAAGTAATAGAAATCACTAAAGCGTTTAATTCTGGAAAGGCTGCTGGCTACGATAACATTCCAATGTCAATGATACAAGAAACCATAGAATCCATTGCACAACCGCTATCACACATTATCAACTTATCATTTATTTCCGGTTGTGTACCTGATCAACTTAAGATAGCGCGTACTATTCCATTGTTTAAGTCAGGAAACAAGTCAAATTTTAGTAACTATAGACCAGTTTCCATCCTCACAGCTTTCTCAAAAATATTAGAGAGAGCATTTTATAACCGACTGTACAATTACTTATCCGAATTTGATATATTATGTAGCAATCAATACGGTTTCAGGAAAGGATACTCCACATCTTTTGCTTTGATTGACTAAAACGATGGGATATCAACTGCTTTTGGATAATAAAGAATTTGCAGTAGGATTTTTTATGGACCTGTCGAAAGCCTTCGATACGGTCGATCATGATATCCTTTATGTAAAATTGGAGCACTATGGAGTTCATGGTGTTGCATTAAATTGGATTAAGAGCTACCTTTCCAACAGATATCAGTTTGTGCAGTTGTAAAGTTTCTTCTTTCAAACCTATCACTTGTGGAGTCCCACAAGGCTCAATTTTAGGACCCCTTTTCTTCTTAATTTACGTCAATGATATTTGTAATGCTTCATCAGTAGCCAAGTTGATATTATCTGCAGATGATACAAACCTTTTCCTTTCACATAAAGACCCTAAGCACCTAATTGAACTGTTAAATCAAGAAACTATCTATTCCTATTCAAGTGAAGTTAAATAACAAAGAAATAGAGCAAGTCAAGGGACCGTTTTCCCAGGAGTTGTTTTAGATGAACAGTTGACTTGGAAGCCTCATACTCCCTTGTAGCAAACAAGATTTCCAAATCTATTGGAAAAATTAGAGGATCATCTCACTATCTTAAGAAAGTATCGCTTCGTACTCTGTATTTTTCAATGATTTATCCGTATCTGCAATATTGCAATCTTGTCTGGGCTATCCAATCAAACTCGTCAAGACTTGTAATTCTGCAGAAACGAACAATTAGAATTATAAATAAGAATGAATACACCGCCCACACGAATCCAATTTCTAAGAAGTTGCATATATTGAAATGTAACCATATACGGACACTTCAAATAGCATAGTTTATGTTTTTCATCAGCAAAAATAATCTTCCAAGGAACTTCCAAGATATGTTTGTTTAAACAATCAAATCCACAATTATAATACGAGATCAAGCAAACTATTTCATATACCCAGGTCAAGAACCAATCTTCGACAACATTCTTCAATTTATCAAGGAACCATAATTTTCAATTCCTTCAAAAAGGAATTGAAACAAAGTGTTTCATATTCTTTTTTTACCAAAAGTCTCAAACCATATTTGATTTCTGAATAATGGTAAAATATAGCACATCGTGGTACATATTGAACTCAATACTTACATCTACTAAGAAAAGAGGTCTGATATTCTCATACAAGCCTCACAGCTTTTAATCAGACATCCTCGCCATACCATATATCTAAACTTATCATCGATTAGCTGTAAACTATTATTCTATGGCGAAGAAACTGAAACTGAAACTCCATTGACCACGGCCGTCTTGCAGTAAGCCCGTCAAGCAGCGTATAGTATTTAAGAGAAGTAGAAAAAACCGTTGGTGCTTTGACCGGACAACGCGCTACACTGTACGTAAAAAAAGTGCGTGCGTTCATAGAAAATGACTTGAAAGGTCTGTCGTCCTACTTCAAACCAGTCGAGGTACGTAATCAGTATCAATAATCATTGAACTATTCATAGTGGTCTCAAACACAAGGTGTAAATTTTTCGAAAAGAAACGATATTTCAGGCCGAGTAACCAATGAACATTTTTGACGTTTTGTGTAAAGCTACGCCAGCACTCCCGGGTGTGCCGGTGAAACAAAATGAAAATCGTATTTTTGTCACGAGATCTTGGTTTATTAAAACGAAAGCGTTTACTTAGAAATAAAAGCTCAGGTATTTTGTCACTTTCTTTTGCAGCATTTGGTGACTCCTAAAGGTATGGTTGCCGGATTGTAGCATTATTTTATAATTTGCCATTCATATTCAATAAATTTCCATTTGTATTCAACAATTTTTCATTCGTATTCAATAACTCCATTCATATTGAATAATTTTCCATTCATATTGAATAAATTTCCTTTCATATTCAATAACTTCCATTCATATTCAGTAATTTGCCATTCGTATTTAATAACTTGCCAATTAAGTATCGACTGCTTCCATGTAATCGATAAGAGCACCGCGCGTAAAGGATCATGGTAGAAGGCCTAAGCAAGATATTAAAGTGCATATAACCCCCGATACCCCAAGACTACTCCTTACTCTTTTCAAGCTTTAAAATGATGCATGTTTTATGTGATTTGAACGAAAATACTGCAAGTTACCCAATATCAAAAGCAATTTTCCATTAAACAAATTGAGCAATATACCCCTAGCCACATCACGACCCACTCGTCCAATATCCTTTTTTCAGGGCCTCAGGTGAGAACGGACAACTCTGAAGTCCCTGTAAACAATCAGATATTGTAAAAGAAAAAATTCCTTGGTGTCTTAATGTTTGGGGCTTCTATTCTTTCCAACCTTTAGCTCTAATTAGGGGTGATATCAATTAAATACAATAGTATTTAATTTAGGGATTTTAGTGTAATAATGTAAAAGTACAATGCTTACTTCAATTTAATACTTAAAAAATACAAAGTATCAAAATAAATTTAAATTGTTTTTAGAAAAGGCCATAATTATTCTTTCAAGAGATAAATTGGTGTAAAGATGAGCCCTAAGGCCGACAGTAAATTCACTGCAACAGTGATTTGTTTTCCAAACAATTGCTGCTCCCTAATGCTTTTGCTGCTTTTGGCTTGATTCAGATTCCCCTCCAATACCGAACACACCTGTACGACAAGCTACTAGCCAACCGAATTGTGAGAAGTGCTGGAGAACTACTGCTGGCTCCAAGGCCTCGAATGCATCAACACCATACACACTCACAAATCCTAAATGCCGTAGGCTTGACCACAATTACAACAAGAATAAAGAGCCCAAAGGAGAACTCAAGACTTTTGAACTTGTGTCTCAGGCCATACAGTGGAGAATTAGAAGGGGCATGTGCAATTACACCAGACTATCCTTTGACTAAGGATGATACATTGTTATCTGATGTTGTCACTCTAATGACTACCAGCCAAGAAATGAAATAAGGAAAGAGATACTAGATGTGCTTAAAACACGACTACCCAATGAAGAGGGCAATGGGTTTGAGTTTGTTAAAGTGTTACGTAAATTGGTTGAGACCGGCAGTGAAGGTTGGCCAAAGATTTGATTACCAATTGGTCAAAACAATCATGGGACAAGAGAAACTCTATATTCGTCTGTTCAAGCAATAAGATGAACACGATTCTGAAAAATGCATCCTCATCACGAGTATCAGTATCAGTAGTGAATACTGATACTGATGACAATATGATGACAGAGCTAAGGACAATTTTCCCGCACCATCCACCTGAGGTATTGCATAAAGCAAGCGAGAATTCAATAACAATTCATGATGCTGTCTCCGAAGTTCCAGCATTAAATGATACTTCCAAGCAAGTTGCTGCTGATAATGGAAAATGTTCAAGTGGTAGTCTTTCTCTGAAAATAGGAAGGTACGATATTGCTTGTGCTCCTTTTTGGATATTTGCAGTCTGAATAAGACTACTATTAATATATAATTTATAGATATAGAATGATCCTGAGAGCTTTAAGTATGACACTAGCATCCAACACAACAATAAAGGTAAGTATGCTCAATCTTATGTCACAGGCAGCCCTTCCCTTAACGATCCTTTATCAAAGTACAGATATAAAGTGGATCATACTAGAAAGCAGATGATAAATCTCAACAGGTTCCAGCTCTCAGGAATCAGACAACTGATGGAATTGATGAAAAATTCAAACCTAGACCTGACAAAGGAACCAGACATAATGCTTGAAGGAGAACTTGGTGCAGATCTCGGCGGGCCGAAAAACGAGTTCTTCTCACGTGGTTTACAAAGTCTGACCATGGCTGATGATGCATACAACATACAACTGTTTTAAGGAATGGAATACCATCTTGTTCCATTGTATGGTGTTGATGCGATATCAGAAGGATGCTTCACCATGGCTCGGAAGTTGCTTGCCTGGAGTGTGCCCCATGGTGGTGAGGGCTTTGTGGGTCTTTCGCCAGCTGTTAAAGAATACTTGTCCACTGGTTCAGTTGATAAAGCATCAGCAAAGGTAACTCTCGATCACCTTTCAGATATTGAGCTGAAGACCATCATTGAAAAGGTAAATTTGGAAAATAAACAAATTCCAGTAACAAATATCTTACTTAATAGTAACACTAATTACTTCATTAAGGCTTGGTTAAACACCCAGGATTTAAAAGATTGGTAATAAAAACAAAAATCTCTCCACAATAAAAAAATTTTCCTATAGTATTTTTCGTGATGTAATTAATAACAGAGTTAAGCACTGTGCAAGCTAAGCTCCGCGCATTAGAAAAACCAAGTTGATCATCAATGACAACAAGTGATGGTGTCATCAAGGGTGATCTACCAACTTGTTGCATAGCTGTTAATGTCTGGTGAAAAACTTAAACACGTTGGTATGGGATTTCATACGATCCTACAGGATCATAATTATGTCATCATCAAAAGTAGAAAAATTATATTTCCTGGGGGCAAGATATTATAGAACCATTATAAATACTTATTAAGACTAAATTAGTTTTAGTTTTCCTTGATGAATCAAAGCTCCATTTTTGCGAACTGCCCAAATCTACATATTACTGTTTGCAATTACACCTTTTAACAGACTACCAAACATAATGCAATAGGCGACTTGCACTAACGGGTCACGTGACTCATTGGCTGGCAAGGTCAGGTGAGTTGCCAAACAAGATGGC
>JAOBYE010617076.1:0-12176 GCA_025403585.1 Parazoanthus swiftii
ACAAAGCGCAGTCCATCGACGATCAGTCTACCAGACTACAACGTTACACAAAGTTGAACCAACCACTGAATGTATATATGTTTGCTGTAAACTGCAAAACGACTCATGACTTGCAAGTCGCATCTGTGACACGACCAGAGCATGTCCTCAACTTCACCACTTACTTCAATTTGTCAAAACGGAAATGGCGGAACACCTTAGGTTTGTAGGTGCTGTAATTTTCAGTGCTTTGTTCAATATTGCAAGGAGATATGTCAAAAAAATCGTTTTGATGGATGATATTGTTATATAATGTTTGAAGCTTTTGATGGAAAATGGTGGAAAACAGCGAGAAAGTCCATAAAGGTGTGTTACATTTCACTTTTATCGAGTGTGATCTTAGTTTTCAAGACTTAAAATATAAATAGATA
Source organism: Parazoanthus swiftii (assembly GCA_025403585.1). Taxonomy (NCBI): domain Eukaryota; kingdom Metazoa; phylum Cnidaria; class Anthozoa; order Zoantharia; family Parazoanthidae; genus Parazoanthus; species Parazoanthus swiftii. The sequence continues at coordinate 411 of JAOBYE010617076.1, forward strand.
GAGTGTGTCTAGTGTGTTTATAGTGAATATATTTATTGAATAAAACGAAAATATTGAGTGGACGTTAAGGGAGGGGGGGAGGGGGTTAGACCTTAATGTCCATTTGACGTTAAGCGTTAACAAATCGATTTTCCGATGGCCCTAACATTGTAGGGGGAATTCAAATTTCCCATACATTTGCTTAAAATTGCGATATGTAACCGAACACCCAAGTAATCATTTCCAATACATACTGGTACATGTAGCTTGGGTCACCTGTGATAAGGCATGATTGATTGTTATGACTATAACCAACCAACCAAGAGCTAGAAATTCATCAATCAGAGGTTTGAAATTTATAGTTTTATTTTGTTATCATTCACAACCTAAAGTGATTAGCAATAAAATCGGCAATTATTAAACATGAATGTTAAGAAATGTAAAAACAAAATAAACGAATTTTGCCGGACTCAGAAGATTGCATATTAAATTCAAGATGCAACTGGATTCAAGTATCACTATCAGCTATAAACATAAACGTTACTTTACTTGCGAGCAGATATCACTCATGACAGATGTCTACTCGCAGGACGTTATTTGCCAGTTCTCTGACACTCGTTGCTGGCGCAAAGTGCAAACAAGTCTCTAAAACAAAACAAATGTTTTAAAAAGTTACCTTCGATGTGTTTGCTCTACTTCTCGATCTGTTGCCTCCGACTTTCCGAGAACTTGATTTCAAACTCAGCGGCGATCGCGAGGACCTTTTGCTCTCCATTGCATATATAACAGTAATCGGTTAGTTAATACGACTCATTCTGCCATAGACGACGGAGAGAACATCAACAAGCCATAGAAATCCTATTTTACATCGTCAATTTTGTCGTCCTAGCACTCGAAATTACCGCGCTTTGCGTGTGAGCCCGCGACTAAACGGTTGATAACCAGCGGTTCCCTCCGAGGGCAGGTTCGAACTTGTATCAGCTGATCAAAAGATTACCTCTCTCAAAGAAAATGTGACGTGTCCTTTTGTTTTTCTTCAGGAGCTGCTCTGCGCTTTGATGTTGTACTGCCCCCTATCTCCTCCGCAGAGGTTCCCTGCGGGTTACGCGAGGGCAGTGAAAATATTGGAGGGCAGTGAAAATATTGGCTCCGCACGCTTCGCCCTTCCCATGACTCCCCGCGCGCCCGCTTCTCGAAGCCTCTGCGGATGAGAGAGTACTGCCCCTGTGTTTGTTTGCCTCAGTGAGCTTGCTTTCGGCATATTCTTTTGTAGACGTTCAAAACTAGAACATGTCTGTGCGTCTAAAAATAATTAAACCAATTCTAGTAGTTATTTGTATGTTACATCTTTATCTTAAATAAAACGTTTCATTTACTGTAAACCGTATGAATCACTGGCAAAAAAGGTAAACAACTAAGCGATCGCGATAGCTAACGATCGCCCGATCGCTGAAAAGTGTTTCCATATAATCGCTGACGATCGCTGGCAGCATTTCAGCGATCCGGCGATCGTGAGCGATCATATGGAAACCAGGCTTTAAAACTAAGGCTGCCTAGAAAAGCAAGAAGACCGCCAGTATAGTGTCTCTCTGGCAGGTCGGCCGGTAAGGGCGCAATTTGGCGTCAGTTCCATATTATATGTCCTCCACAATCCATCAAAAAGGCCAATAAATTTCATAAACTCCAAAAATAGAGTCTCTTAAAAGGCAACTCTTAGGGGCAAACGTCGATTTTAACCAACTTGTTGATTCCCGTCCCAAATCGGTGAAAAACTGGAGGGTAAACCTCTATTTCAGTATTTGCACTGGTTTCCTTTTTTCGTCGTTCCATTCACGGTAAGGCCAAATATTACGGACAAACCTTCTTGACAGAAAAAGTTTATGTCTTGAACTTATAAGGACCTTCGCAAAAACAAACTTTTGCCATGATTAGTCAGTTATTTTAAGGAGACATAAAAGGACTCTTTCACAGCTTTGCGCTTGCTCAAAGATTGACAAAAACGTTTCAAGTTGAAATGCAAAAATACAACCTAAGGCTCTGTTTAGATACTAATTTAAGTTTTCCAAGAGGCAAGTAGTGCGCTTGGTCTGTTTTAGACGGCGACAAACAAAACAAAGACAAAGCTGGATTGTAGTTGTTTGTCCCGGCGGGGAGGGGGGGGAGGGGGTGAGTGCTTCCTAATAACAGTCTAATTATGATGTCATTGTGCCTCTGGATGGAGTCGCATTTTCAGGTCTGGATTGAATCTAAAGGGGTTGCATTTTCAATTGAGTTATAAGAATGGGTTCCTACATTTTTGGCATGTTGGGATACTAAAATTCTGGAAAGTAAGGATTTAAAACTGTGAAGATTCGCGAAGAAGATTCTACATTCAGTTTAACAGTGTTTCAATTCCAAATTGGAATGACGCAAATTACATTTGCCCGGGCAAAAGTGACTAAGATAGGGCCTATAAATGGCTGCGGAATATACTATAATGGGGTAGGGGTTCTAAGTGGCCAGCAGCACAGACTCAGCCAAATTCACCCAAGTATCCACCCCGGGATGTTTGTTCTGTCGTGGATCATCACTTGAATTATGCTCCGGGTCGGAACACAAAGTGATAGGTTTGTTTGAAGTTCATCAAACATTGGCAAAGCTGATTGATTAACAAATCGTTTTGGTGTATTAAGATATTTCTTTTAGAAATTTTGAACAAAAACTATTTAAAAAGTTAACATCTCATAACTAGAAAGTCCGGCGGAAGGCGTGAAAGAGTCTCGAGGAGTCTTTCGTAAACGAATCCTGACTACAAAATGACAACAACGACTTTTTTTCTATGTACAAATTTTATTACAGTCAAATATGGCCATGTTCATGTGGCGGAGGACTAGATAACCGTGTTGCACACAGACAAGATAGATTAAAACTAGTGAGAACAACAAGTGCTGCTTCATCTGATGAAGCTGCAATATTTTAGGACCGGGCACAAACCTACTTCCCTACACCAGAACGGAGTCCCAAGATTACGCGCGCATAGCCACGCGGGACTAACGCGGGTCTTCCCTCTGAATACTAATAAGGCTAAGCGTTCAAAATTCAGCGCAACTGTCTGTGTACGTAAGATATTTAACAGCGCTGCTATGAAGATACGATAAGGTGTTAGATATAGGTATATAACGTTAATCTGGCCATTGCACGACGGCAAATTTACTGCTGTCATAACAAATTCAATTTCTTGAATTTGTTCCTTTATCGTTTCCTGCTCGTTTAAAAACACCTATATAAACAGCTGATTAAAAAAATGCTGACATCTGCAAGGGGCGATACCAAGCACGGAAGGTATTCTGGGAATCATGTACTTTTTGTGTATCATCCGCTGACCACTATACAAAGCAAATGAAACCGGCAAAGCCCGTAGCAAAATTAGAGCACCCATTACACTTTGCGGTCTGGGTATTGCACTTGTCATATGTCAACCTTTTTCAAGTAGCTGTTTTCTGTTTTGGTTGACTACTTGATAATTGATTTCAAATTTATGTCGATTAAATTTAAAAACAAGATACCACAATGCTATACTTCCACTGACAAAAGTACGCATGCGTTCCATAGGCGAGTCAAAAGGAGCAGGAAATGAGAAAATCAACTTCTACCCACAAGGCTCAAATTGTACCCAAGGTGCTTTGCGAGCTTCGTCAACAGGCTACACTCAACAGAACTGAAAATTTTGTTTGTGTAGTTCTGTATTCTTGTTATATAAATGAAATCACTTGTACTCTTCTTGCAAAGCATCTTGATACATTGGAAGCCTTTAATCACGAGTATTCCTAAACTAAACAGAGGCGAGTCCCAATACACAAACAGATAAAAAGAACTAGTGTCGACAGTATATTTTCTACATTGTGAATCGTTTGAAATGAATTCCTCCTATTCGTTTAATATGTTAGTATATAATCGTTTCGGCATCCTTTTCAACTGTTCAACTGCTCAGTTAGCAAAACACGATTTCGTTTTCAAGTTAATTTTGTTGGAGAGTTTGGGTTGGTTTTCACTGGTAAAACAAGCACAAACAACATAAGCATAAATTAAAACACAAGCCGATGATAACAGCCATGAATTATGCACAAGCTTGAAACAAACAAAAAGAAAACGAACGCTGCTCTGTGCCTTTGTGAGAAAACGAACGACACAACCACAAGCCCTTCGTTTTCTCATGTGCTTATTCCATGCTTTTGCTTGTCTCGTGGCTGTCCTCTTTGGCTTGTGTTGCATCTCATGCTTTTATTTCTGTTTATGCTCGTCTTTATTTCACCAGTTAAAACCGATATAATTAAAGATTCAGTTGCTGATAATTTGTGTGTCGGTAAAACGAAATAGGTCAACAGAGGTTAAGTGGTGTTTTGTTAAAGAAACAAAGACCCTATTGTCTTAATAACAATAGACCTTTTGTCTCCGGTTAAACGTCTTCTTTTTAAAAAAGGGAATGAAATATTATAATTTTATTATATGGTAATGTTTTCCAAGCATGGAATGCTTTCTTACAGCTACATGAGATGTCTTTTTAAATAAAAAAGATAAAGGCTAAATTATATATTAAAAGGTTTAGAAACTCAAACGTTTTTGACTAAAAAGTCATCATCAGAAGTATGAAAAAAGTAAAATAAAAAGTTATCATCATGAGTATCTTTTTAACTTTGTGTGTTGGAATTCACCTCTGTAAACATTTTGACAGTACCCCTTCATCCCTTGAGGCAAGCTTTATCTCAGATATTCCTTTTAGCACAAATCCGTTGCAGAATCCAGCAAGCACTGAAACTTCGTTTTTTCGCAAATATGTGAAAATATATTTTTTTCTGATTTAGAATAAAATATGTTTAATAATCTCTCGTAACGCGGTACGCCTTCCGCTGTAACAAAGTGAGCAAGACGTCAATTCATACAAAACGTATTCACACTAACTTTTGCCTTTTAACACTCAACAGTCCCTTTGTCTGACATTCAACTGAGGAACATTTCAAAACCTCGTGTTTAACGTCTCGCCGGCCAAGTCACATGGGTACTGTTAGAAACATTACAAATACGAAGTAGAATCTTTATAAAAAATTATAGTTGTTCAGTAGAATTTAGATATAAATTTGTAATTGAAGTAATTTTTTTCTCATTGCACAACGAATCTGTGAACTTTCGCACTGGTGTTAATCTAGCTAGTCAGTAAAATAGAGGTCTGGAGTTGAGTAGCTTTTGAGTAAACTTTAACTTAGAATTGCTCTATAAGTCTAAAAACACGCAATCGTTTTAAAAAGAACCATTTTAACGGCAGTGAGCAACCATTCTTTAAGATCAATTCCAGGGATTTTTCTCTTGGTAATTGGAGGGCGGCCTCAAATGACCGAGTGGAAGACCCTGGGCTCTAGGTTTGAGCCATAATTGCATGGTAATTAGTGAAGTTTCTCAAAAGCTACAGTAAAGCCATGCTTACACATTCACGTATGAGACAGGTAACGAAATGGACTGGCTAAACCTAGCACTACTATACTACAAACTAAAATGTCAAAAGACATGTATAGCACTAACATGTGCAAAAATACAAACACAAATGACCAGATGATCCAAATCACTCAAACAACGCTCAAACGGAATCTTAACTTTTTTGACACGTTCTTAACAGTTATTTTCTGATCTGATGATGAACTTTTGGAATTGCATAAGTAAAACCTGCATCGTCTAATATTTTTTAGACATACAATAATTCCAATTCTCTACTTTCCGCTAGTTGATTTGAAAAAGCATTACTTAACAATGCTGGTCCTCCAGAAGAGATGCAAGTGATTGGTAATGTTGCAGGTTTTCGTCCGAGGAGTGGCATCATTCTACTCTTCAAGAGATGCAATGAGTCGAGGTCAAGGTTTTTCTAATTTCCAAAACTTGAATGGAATCGAACAACTATAAAAACTGCTGGGAAAAAATTAAACTAGCAAAAACCTACTACGTTTTAGCTTATTATCTAGCAGAAAGATGAAGTTATGGCAAGTAAAATCTTTACGTCTGAAGGCATTCGAGTAGCACGATGCAAATCGTACGTAACGCCAATAGAGATGCCTACAAAAGAGTTTATCGAGTATCAGAAATTATAGAAACCTTAACCTCGTCTATTAAATGTTTATTTACAGTTTTTGCCAACTGGTTCTAAAGTTCCGTTAGTCTCCAGCGCGCGCTTTCTTCAGATTTGCATCAACTGGTCGTGAACCACAGTTTAATTAAGACCACATAAAATCAGTGCCGACGCGACATTCATGACAGACAGACAGACATGATAGATACACATAATAAATACAAAGTTCTCCAATTGTGGATACTCTTGAATATTAACTTTAGAACGAATAATGGCTTCAATCTGCCAGGCCATTTTGAAATGGCATCACTTTAGACCAACGTGATAACTACTTTTGCCTAATTATTAACTCTTGCCTCTACCCGTAATCACTACCTCAAAAAAGCTTGGAACTAAATCACCAAATCAGAAGAGACGGGAAAAGAGGCAAGAGTTTCAGTGCAATAAAGAACTACTCGATGAAGTGAGTAGAACACACCCCTTTCAGCAAATTATGAAATGTATGGAATGTGTGGAACGTGTGTTGTGTGCTAGGCATACATGAATGTATAGAATGTGTGCTGTGTGCTATGCATACTAATAAGCAAATTGTGGAATGTTTGGCATGCATACTAACAAGCAATTTGTGGAACGTGTCGATTTACCAATGGTGTGCATGTCCCAAATTCCATTCATTCCATACATTTCACAATTTCCTGAAAGGGGTATACTACTGGTTTGCCCCCAAGGGGAAGGTTACGAGCAGATCCACAGGGTTACGAGTGTTGAGATATTGACTCGTGTTTGGCTGATTTCAACAAATCACGCTACTCTTAAACGTGGTTGACTATGTTATTCAAATTATGCAAACTCAGAGCCAGTTATTTCCCCTTTTTGGTAATGACTAACAGCTCGCCGGATTTGACAGGGCGGTATTCGTCTTGGGGGCAAACCACTTGTGCATAATTAACTAACCTTTTGACTCCGAAGAACTGTTTTGAACCAAAAATATGCCCTAATGCTACTTTTAAGATGGCAAGCTATATTCAATTATGTCGACCATTTAAAAGCTAGCATATACCTAATGCTAAAAGTAGTTAAAACTTATCTCGTAGATAATAATTTACCCCGGCCACTTTGAAATATCTTACACCGGATATTCAAATATATCCAACCGTTTAGAGTGGTGGGTTTCCTGACCAAAATATCGAAGCTACTGTCCAAAACAGACCGTATCTTTAGACCTGGCATCGTACGTAATGTTAATCTTTGATTAAAGTGTTTTAGTTCCTTTTGAGAAAACTTAAATATCCAAGCTTTATTCCTTTTACTGAATCTAAATAACCCACTTTGACTTAAATCCTTCCTATTTCTTTTGTACAGATTCTTCCTATTTCCCTCACATCTCTATGGGCTAAGTTTTCTCAAAATGTGTGCGTGAGAGTGGCTTGCTGCTGACAAGTTTCGCCGTTCAAGGAGCAGTATAACAGATACTCCATACAAAACAGCAGCTGCATTTTCTTGTCCCTGCCGCCATTTATGAATAAGGAATATCTCAGACTAATCTGTGCCCAAGCTTGAACAGAAGCAGCGCAGACACTCTCACTCACAACAACATCCTGATGAAGAAAAAATGCCAGTTTTTGAAACCGACGTTCTAAAAGCTAAACACACAATAACACAGAATGATTATCACAAATCACAGGCCAGATCGTAGAAAAGGTCGACATCTGATGTCAATATGAATAAGAACGAATAACCAAGGGGGGTGGGGTACGTGAGGGAAGTTACCTGTCCTCTAGTCCTACATTGACTAATAATCCAATATGTTCAACAAAATTCTGTCCAAAACACTTAAAATTTTTGAAATATATCATTGCAGTATTCGACTAAGACAATACATTGAGATGATTTCATTAATTATAATATAGTTTACTGCAATCACAAAGTTGTTGGTAATGGTGCATTTTTTGGATACATTTCTGGGAAATAATTTCATTCTTGAGACGTCTCTTTTTGTTCAAGACTTTCAACAAGGATAAGTTTAAAGTACTTAGCGTTTTGTTTCCAAGTATAAATTATTGCACAAACTGGCCGGATCACTTGTCCAAACAATTTATTCCCATGGGGCTTAGCGTCCATAAATTTATGGAGAACTGTCCCTTCAAAACAATAAAAAAAATGCACCAAAAACACAAAGTAATCGAAGCGCATAAATTGAAACACTTTTTTTTTAAAATTAGTTTCTTCACGTTTTTAAAGAATTAATCGCTGCAGCTATACTTTACAAAGCACATCATGCGCAGACATCACGCAGAAAATACCAACTTGATGATAACTGACGATAGCCTGACACCTGGTAGTCGTGACCGTGAGGCGGCAACCGGCGCTGTCACACACTGTCACGCTGTCACATTAGTGTGCACATCAGATGTCACGATACGATTGGTAAAGACGTGTGACACCACGTAACCATTTTAAAACACATAACATCACTTCGCTGACATTGCAATGGATATAGTTAAGGCGTGAACTGGACGAGTAAAACGTGAGCGGACAAAAAGTGTTTCAAATCATGCAGCTCACAGTTGATTACCAATAAAAATCACAACAGAAAAACGTCTCATTTATATGCTATGCTACAATAATAAATGAGGGAAACTTGGGGAATTACTGTTTGAGGAAAAGACCTCTTAAATGCTACATAAAACTGTCAAATTTAGTACTGACAGTACCTGTTTTACGAAGTTTACATTTTGATTTAACTTTTATCAAGAAATACTTTAAACAAAGTCTGTTTCCACATAAACTCAAAAAATTATAAACTTATTACTGCGAACTGTCGAGAGCAATTTATTGGTTCAAGACCCTTAACTGCATTCCTTGCGGCGAATCAAGCGTAAGTCTTGCCGGTTGCACCGTCATTTCCTGAGGAATTAGTGAGAGTGATGGAACTTGTCAGTAAACTAAATTTTGGGTATCATCCATATTTAAAATAAGGAGCAACAAGAAGAAATTGGAAAATCACACCCTTTTCAACAAAACAACGGTTGAGTGAAGATGGGACAACCGAACATTTATCAGCTTGTCTTCTAATTTGTCTCCCCCTCCCCGAACCACCTCCACCCCGTCACTCTCTCCTACTTGTCTCTCCTCCTTCCACTCCAACTGCATTCACTTTTTTCTTCAGTCTTTCTTGACACCTACGTTTAAGAAGGCGCCAGCTTGATCGAACGCATACAATTTCCAGTTGTTTTACGCCAAACAATGGGCGGTGTCAAATACCCAATTTGTTTCACAGTGCAGTTTTCGAGGTAATTATCTTACTCAATTCACTGGCACTTAAGTTTTTGTAGTACAGTCTTGACTACATTTAGTTGTTCGCACTCATCTACCCTTTCCCTCTTTCTCTCTCTCTCTCTCTCTCTCTCTCTCTCTCTTTTCCAGCAGGAGTTACAAACGGGCTAGCAATGAACTCTTTGCAACACCTGTTACTAATCTCATCACGCCTTGAGAAGACAGAACATGCTACAAGCTGATTGGCTAATCACTAGCATGTGATAAACATCTACAAAAGCACGATAAGAAGTGGCTAAAAACTTACCATTGTCTATTCACTGGTACGGAAAGATCTAAAATGGAAGGATACAAATTAGTTTGATCGTTTGATCCTCAGGGGGTCGGCGTGCAGTTTTTGCCTAGCAACGGTTTATTTCAACCTCTACCCCCTTTGCCTTGATAATTTCGAGTCATGCAAAGTATGTTTTCTTTTTGCCTATGAACGGCCTTGTGTTGTACGCCGACGTGTGTTGAGCCGGACCTAAAGTCTGGAATAGTCTTCCTGCGGCTGTCCGAAATATTGATTTAATTGACTCTTTTTACAGTCACAACTCATCATTTTAAATTATCCTTCCCATAATTGTATTAGTTTTAGTAATTTTAAAATTAGAATTTATCGTAATGTATCTAGTTTATTTATTAGCTTTTTCTTTTATTATGTGTAATGCGTATGCGAACATATTCACATGTAGCATGCGCAATATAAATTTCATATTTATTATTATTATCATATTTATTATTACTATTATTATTACTATTATTATTATTGCTATTATTATTATTATTATTATTGAGAACGTAAATAGTTAATCAGTAAAATATCGGGCCAATCACGTGACGGAGTTAGACGAAAGAACAAACATCAGCAAGAAGCGTCTACCATGAACGAATTGTCAAATAAACTCTCAAAGTTCTGTAGATCCAACAGTCAAACTACCAAAGGTTTGCTCAAAATGAAGCGGGGAAGTCTATATCTGAACAACCACAAAATTTACAAAATAAGCTTGTTTTCGAATATTTATAGAGTAAAACATTTAACTGGCCCTAGGCACTTTTTAAAAAACGTTCTTTTGTCAAGACTCTCGTAAAACATCAATCGAGAATAGGTTTTAAATTAACTTCATTTATTCCATACTTAGATTAAAACTTTTTTTGCATTTAAATGAATTCTACTTTATAAAGTAGCATACAACAAAAAGCTGGTATAAAAATCTACGTCAAAATTAGTCTGAATACTAATAATAGCTGATAAAGTAGCTAATAACATCTAACGGTATATAGTTTATTCCTTCAAAATGTTGACATGTAGGTTTTTAATCTACTAGATTACCACACGCGGAGTTTTTATTATTGTATTTTGTATCTTTGATTTTATTGTGGCCAGTACATGGATGAATTTTGGATAAGCTGATTAACCTATTATTAATTTTTATTTTATTATTATTATTATTATTATTATTATTTAATTATTTTTAATATTATTATTATCATTGTTTTTACTATGACTAACAAAGACAAGAAGAATAACTGTGAACATTCAAGATACAGATTTAAGCGTAGAGAATGTATCGGCTGGAATAGTTTAAAGGATATTTATAGACATTACAAGTTTTTTAATAAATTTATTATATAATACCTTTTATTTAGTAATCAAGAATCCACTTTGAACCATCTTTTTTAGCTTTTTCAGTAGTTTTCTTAAAAATCATTTCCACTTATATTTTGTTGCAATGTGTTCAACTCATTTTTTAAAATAATTACCAAAAATTGTAATTATAGGTTCTTAAAGTTTTTATAAAGGTTATTAGTGTTGTTTTTAAAACTAAAACTGTAAGTGTTACTTTTACTATACTAATAATTAATTATATTATTGATATTTTCATTATTTATGTATTTTAATCATTATCATAATCATTATCGTTATCAATATCATTATCATTTTCATTATCATCATTTTTATCATTCCTGTTATCAATATTTTTATTATTGTTATCATAACAACCCGAAACAGAGAACACAGTTTAAAACATATTTGCTCAAAAATACTTACTAGAGTACATTCCTCCTTCAGTACTGAAAACAAGAGAGGAAAAATTGAAGATCAGGACAAAGTTTAAAATGTGGTAAGCCAGAAGACTTTGGCGCACTGTACTGTCGCAATTTGTAATAACGTCGCAATTTGTAATACCTGTCGCAATTTGTAATAACGGTTGTCTCAATTTGTAATACCTGTCGCAATTTGTAATAAAACTTGTTGCAATTTGTAATAACGTTCCTGTCGCAATTTGTAATAACACCTTGTCGCAATTTGTAATAAAGTGAGCTGTCGCAATTTGTAATAACCCCCTGTCGCAATTTGTAATAAACTTTTCTTAACA
>JAOBYE010617187.1:0-12176 GCA_025403585.1 Parazoanthus swiftii
AATCCCAAAGCACTCTCCTGCATTGCTACAAGGAGTCGGCCCTGAAGGGCACTCTAAACTCGTCGGTTGTTGTCCCAGAGTAACATCGTGATCCATGTACTGGCCCCAAGTCATTACCATGTGAGTGAGTTTGTTTGAGAAGCGGTTTTCGTCAGTGAATACCTTGAGAGATAAATGATCCAATTAAAGAAGTTTGTTTTTCAATAATTTTCAAGTTACTTCAATAGTTGAATTATTCAAGCTTGACGTTTTCAGAAGTTAAACTTCTATGTTAATTACCCAAGATCATTTCAAAATAACCTTGATCCGAACACATGCATATGTCAAAAAACGATGCATCACAAGACGTATTTTTGTTCTATTATAAAAAAGAGAATGACAGAATTCTTTAAAATGTATTGACCTGTTACTCAAAAACACCTTACTTTGGAAACTCGTTGATTTGTAAGCATAAAGTAACAGTTTAAAAGGTTTCGTGTTACATTTTATGTAAAGCAACACACCAAAAATTTTCAGCGATTCCTTTGGTAGACGGATTTCAAATCGCCCGGTACATTCAGCCCTTTTCCCTCCTAAAAAAGGTTAAACTTACATTGAAACTAAACAGCCGTGCGTTCGGTAAGGGAAATTTGTTCCTCGATTCTCGCGGTTTGGATATTCCGTCGGCATAATCCGGGAACAAGAGGCGTTTGAAGGGCGTGTTGGTCGCTCCTTTGAATGGCCGCAAGATATTATTACACACACCCGTGATGGTCCGGTAGGGGTGACGCCAGTTGCAGCGAACTTGCTTTGCCTTCTTCACTTTGCACACAGTGCGCTTGATGAAATCGTTTTCGAATCCATCGAGTAGTTTTCCCGCTTTTTCATGTGATAACCTACATAAAGCAGCAAAGTATTATACAATCAATGGTTAACTAAGCAAATTTTGGGTATACATGTAGCTTTATCTAAATCCAAAGTAGTTTTGCAAAAATGCATTAAACGTCACAAACATAAACACTGAAATGAAGTATTTAACGGTCAAGACCCCCTCCCGCCACATCCCCCCCTCCCCTTGAATTTTTTGAGATTTCATGAAGAGCTTTTAAGATTTTCTAAAATCCATTTTAGTCGCTGTTACTTATTATTAACACGTTTTTTGAAGCGATTTGAAAACGTGTGGATTGAATTTAAGTGATCCCTCTTGCTCTATTATACTGAACAAAAAAAGAGACAAAACAAGAACGTTTACCATTTATAGCAAAAACAATGACATTTCTTTTATTAATTGAAAGATATTAATTTTAGTTAACTTTTATATTGTTATCAAAAAAGCATACTGAGTAAGTTTACCCGGATTTATCAGCGATCTTCTTCATTGTCCTCTCGAGCACACGTGCCTGGAAACCTTTCAACTCAGCCTCAGGGTTGTCTTGTGCACGGTAGTGCATTGCTTGATGGTTCATATAACTCGGTCTTCGTGGCTTGTCCTCAGCTTTGTTCTGTTGAGCTTCTCTTTCAAGTTCGTCCTGAGCTTCGGCAACAGCTTGCTGAATGTCGTCTTCAGATATGTCAGGGCTAACTGCTGACTTTACGAACGCATTTGAATCTAGCTCAGACTTACGTGAGTCCAGATTTTCCGGTATAGCTCCTGACTGCTTTACATCTCCTTGTTCACCTTAATTACCAAAAAATAAGGGAATCCGTTTCCGTTTACAGTTTTTCCTGGTAGAGTTATTCAACCATATTCTTGAGGTGTTCATTACTTCATATTTGAAAAGGTAGTTTTTTATATCTTATTTCAGAACAAACTGAAAAAAACGATACCCTATTTTAGGCAATTAGTAAAGCAGTTTAGATGGTAACTTTTTGGTCTTAAGGTTCTTCGCAGAACTCATGTCCTCAGACAAAATGTACGAAGGAAGACGAAGATACCTCAAACAATCTACTTATTCTAATATATAACTAACTCATATTTACAGATGGTTCAGCCAAGCCAGGATTTATTTAGTACAAATAAAATGGAAATTTGCATAAACATACAAAATTGAAATACAGACCTTTAAAAACAGATGAGGGAAGGGTAGCAAGGAAAATACCAAAGCAGCCTATGTATGGCGGAAGTTGAAAATGATTTTTATACTAAGTTCCCGTTTTAATTTTGGAAGCAGGGTGTTCCAATTCTTAGTTGTGTCATGTGTTGTAACTTGTTGTAAATGTTAGACAAGGAGATTCCTCATTCGGTCTCCTTAGCTGTAATACTTTGCTTAACTTGTTCAAAATTGTCCAAGACAAAATATAGATTCTAATACTATAGCTATAAATTCCAACAAAGGTTCCTAGGCACAGATATTGGTTTTAACAAAACGAGACAATGATAATTTCTACACACCAATTTCCCGTAAGTCGTATTCGTCCTCCGAAGCCAAGTCATCGATTTGGGTTGCGTAACAGTTGGAGCTTGTGAAGGATATGAGAAACACAAGCAATACAATCCTGGAGAAAATAAGAACAATTTTAAACTTTATTTGAAGAATTCATTTTAGTTCAAAGATATAGCTAGAAGTTTTTCTTAATCTTGGATGGTAAACAACACTTTATATCAAAAGGCCGCCAAATTCATCGTAAAATCTTAGTTATCTCATTTTGTGAAATTAAACTTGCAATCCTTCGTCCTTCAACAGATCAAAAAGCACCAATTGATAAACAATTGCGTTCTCCAACATCAACGCACATTACCTAATTTACATCATATACTTCCCCTCGTAGAAATAAACTAGTTACCTAAATTATTTCCCGAATAAAACACAACACACATACACAAATCTACCAACGAATTTTCACTTTCTCTACTACCTCTTACACAAAACTGCCAACAACAACATCGCCTTCCTACCCCCATAATATCACACGCAGATCTAAACACATGCACAAACACACATCCCCCCCCCCCCCCACACACACATGCACACTGACACAGTATGTGCTGAAAATAACATGTGAATATGTTATTTTGAACATGAGCCTCAATGTATGAAGCATGGCCAAGTTGGGACCAAGCAAACAAAACCAATGCCATCCCAAACCCCGAAACCTAACGAGTTCTTTGATGCTTTAATTGTTAGTCGGCCTTGTTTTTTTCATATAATTTTGCGAGTTCAAAACCAGTTTTTGGTTGTTTTTATGTAAAACATTGTACATATTGGAATATCCTTTGCAGAAAGAGAAGTGAAATAATTCAATAAAACGACAGCTTAAATAAGATGTAAATGTACACGCTCTTTATAAGGAACACTATAATTTTAGCCGTGACTCATTCTTTTATTATTTTTTTTTCAAACTCAGCCTTTAAAACTAATAATATTAATTTTATGTTTGCACAATATAAAAATATCATAGCTCAAAAAGCTGTTCATACCTTAATGTGTTTGACATGATGGTGGCCCTGAGCCCTGCAAGTTAAATGCCACCAATAATACGTGAAGTTAATTGATAAACAAATAACTTTAGTGGTTTTATCTTCTTAGCTAATATGTGGTGATATATTGCTATTGGAGGTCAAAAATATACCCATGCATATGTACTTTTCAAAAAAATAGCCAGTGTCTGCCTCTTAGAATAAAAAAAATAATGAGTGTTTATGGAGATTTCTACGAAACAAAGTTTTCTATATAAAAACTCAACAAAAATTGCGTTTTCGCATTGATTTTCATTAATATGTACTGGAATCACTATATAAAAATAATATCCCAAATTGTTGCCATGCATTTCATAGCTTCTCGTTTAACTATCTCGTTCGTTTGTCGATCAATCTCATTCTCTTTTTGAATAATTTTGTAATTGGCAAGTACGTTTTCTACCAATATATGTTTGTCAAAGTATCTATAACTTCATATGATAGTAAGACTTACATATATCGAAAACTTACCTTTGTCAGCTCTTGAAGCGAACCTGTAAATGAAATGCTCTGATCGTGCTGATCTTGAGTTTAGTGTGAAAAGAGAGAAAAAGGTTCCGTTTTTATAGCCTGGCGAGCACTCAGAAGTCTATTCAAAACACCCAGTTACAACATTTGACGTCAAAGGAAACCTCTGAACCAATTGACAATACATGGCAATTATAAAAAGCCGTAAAAAAGCTCGTTTTTCCTTTCCGCATAAAATATACTAAACTGTTTTAAGATTTAAATTCCTGGTTGACAACTGAGCACTTATACCATTTGCCAACACGTCACAAATAACAATAATAGCTTTTTAAAAATGACCAAAACAATGTATATTGGACAGGGTTTTTGGCCAACCAAGCACACTTTCGTGTCTGCTGATTTCCTCTTGCGTTTTGTGGAAACTAACTGTCAACCTCGTGAGATCTTTCGTGAACTGATGTCGCAATATTGTTTCATAATAATCCAGTTTCGACATTGGAGGGCTATTTTTATCAACTTATATTTAAGTAAAACGTTCGACAACAAGCAATGACGACAATAATGAATCTTTTACTTTGATTTAATCAAGAACCGTTCCAGTATCTTTCTCAGTACAAACTTGTGAGCATACAAGAAAATATTCATTATTCTAAACAAATGGAAGAGATCAAATAGCCCTTTTTCAAAGTAGAATGAAATTTGTCTATCAGACTTTTATTCACATTCTTTGGAAACATGTCATTCATATACTACCAGCAAAGTATAAAACATTTGGTGTTGATCAATGTAACTTTATTTGAAGTCACGAAAGTTAAACAGCAATGATGACAATATAAGAAACAAGGAGGGTCATTGTGCATTTTATTTGATTGAAGGAATTAAAAGCAAAAAAATGCAACAGAAATATTACTAGTCTTAATCAGGTGAATATAATAAATTTACAAAAGGTGATGGAAACGAAGAACTATAATGTAAAAAAAATATATTGAATAATCTAAATGACCGCAAAGTGTGAATTAAACAACACGATAGTCATTAACCATATCTAGATCTATGGCTATATCTGCTCCCTGACACTAACAATGGTCAAAACCTTAAAACCACACTTGAACTTACAGAAAAGATAAGCTGAATTGTAAGTGTTTGCAATGAAAATAGTGTAAGGTGCTTCTTTGTTGATACGTGTTAACTTGAAATTCGCTTTGCAAGTCAAGATGCGACAGGCCGTATTCCACATATACATACAGTGAACCCAATTATATCGATAAATTGATGAATAACACAGAAAAATGTAAATTGTACAAAACCACTGAAAACTCAAGAAGTTGTGCGCGAAACAAAATCAACAAGTTTTGATTGATTCCAGTCTATCCATTTATTTAGCTCTTAGGGAGCACAGTCACTCAAAAAAAATTGGGAAGGAACTAAGTCTCTGGTAAACTTGCTTTGTACTATTGCATCTCTGAACACAATAAGTATAACTGAAACAAGTCTGTTATAGTATTGGTTTTTATCTATTCTTTTGTTGCCTGTTTTTTTAAATGTTTAACAGTAGTTTAAAAGCATAGGGTTAAGTAATTCGATGTTACCATAAGAATTTTACCAACCCCCCTAGATTACTAATCTCGGGACATACTTAATTTGATTTTATTCTCTGTTTCCTTACCGTTGCTTTTATTAAGTTATATTTGTTATATTTGATCTTTTTGTTGATTCTTTTTGAGTTGGAAACACTGAACTTGATATTCATGTGTATCAATTATGATACGATAGGACTCTACAATCGTATACTTAATAAAAAACGTTCTCTGCTGTGTTAGTATGACCTCACATTGTTTCATCAGAATTTGATCGACCTTTTCTCGGATCGATATGTTTACACTTAATTATTTCATACTTCGTAGGATTGATTTAATAATACGTACAGCAGCGTTATACATTCGTCAGCCATCGAGATTTATAAAAAGAAAGAGGAAAAAAGATGAGCGGAAATACACACAGAATAGACACGTCAAACTAGATATTAACGCAATAAAATGTCAATATAACAAAACGCAGGTACTGGACAAAATAAAGCAAAGTTGCGTTGGCAAGACGAAAAATGTATAAAAAGTTATGAATGGCAATAAAAAAAGTAGAAAAAAGGTAGAAACTGCAAGTCCTGCACCTTTCTTGGTATACTGGAGGTATATTGTCTCAGTACTCGAAATTATATCATAACTAAAGACTTTACCTTAAGTTTGTGGTTTGTGGTTTGTTAAGATTTATTAGATATTCATGATTTTATAAATGCAGCAACCAACGTCAAAGACAGAAAAATGTATTAAGAGAGCGAAAACAGCTCAAGTGCGCTGATTAACACATATTGTTTCAGTAGAAAAGGTTACGTGGTCAAAATAGAACGACCTGGTGCAAATAATTGTCCTCGCACATTCTCAAGGCTTAACTGAAGTAATCGAACTATTGCATGCAATAGGAACGACACAACGATTACTGCTTCTAGTGTACTTGAAAGGAAACAAACTAACCTCAGTACGAATAGCTGCCCGACCAAGGCTATACATCTACCTGCTTGTATGTAAAAGTCTTTGCAGTAAAATGGTTCCTATTTTGTTCAAAGAATTAACAATGAAACTCCGTTTTATCCTATATTCGCAATTTCTAACGGTATCCTTCTAGCTGTCATTTCAGACAACTGGAAACCTCAAACATGCCATGTTGAATAAATAAAGATATTGAATGTTTAACGTTTAGATAATGAAGTGTTTAGATCAATCACCACCCCGTGAAACAAAGAAAGAAGTTTCAAGCTTACATGCCTGAAGCTATTTAGTAAAGAGGTAGTCTCTGTAACTTTACCAGTATTAATTCGTTAAATAAAATATATGTCGCTTACGATTTCGTGTTTGAATAATGCGTGTAAGCCAAATACACACGATTTCTAGAGAACGCCGGTGTCGTGCGCGTTCTAGAGATCGCGTGCGTTCATTGCCCAGGAACCTGGATTGATCTTTTATTTCCTCATCGCTAGCCTGTCATACGAAAGTAACAAAATCGTAATAAGATGCGTGACAACCCCCGCGTTGGACGGAAGTAAAACTTTATTTATGAAAAAGTATTTTTAGATAAAAATGGATATGTTATGAGCAGTTATTTGAACTCTTTCTTTGTAATGAGTAAGTTGTGAATTGTCTGAACCGATAAGTCCAAGAACTTCTGGATAAATATTATATTTTCCTGCAGTCATCACTACAACTGGCTCACGAACTGGCTGCTTATTCAGTTTTCAATTTAGCTGTCCCTACTTGTCCTTGGAAGATATCTGAAAATATTTCTGGGTGAAGTTAAAGCATGAATGTTTAGTTCGGCTTTTATTTGACATTTAAGTTTGATCTTTCTCGAAAAAAAAACATAAATATTGTTGCGAAATATATTTGTTATTTACAAACTAATACTCGCTTGGAAAAAAACCAACATAAACAACCATGAGAAAACATGCGAGCCATGAATTACGGAAGTCTTCTGAGACCAATCAAAAGCAAAAGAATCTTTAGCCAGTATTTTGGCATTATACTGGACTTTAAAACATTATGGTTTCCTTCGAAACTACGAGCAAATAAGACGAAAGGGGGTGACGTAAAATGTTATAAAAGCGAGTTAATTTTTTTTCGGAAACCAAGGGCACCAAGGGAGGAGGAGGGAAGGATAAAGGAAGGGATGAGGAAAGAGTATCCTAAAATACATTTGGTCGAACGGGAAAAAACATTGACCAAAACATTTTCCGGTGCACGCGTTCTTTCCGTTCTGTACGTCCACTTTACACTCAGAGAGCGCAAGGATGATTGCATTATAGGCAACTGTGGCCGGTTGATGACGGTTGACGGTTAGAAATAACTAGAACTTTTAACGGTTGCCGGTTAATAAAATACACACTGACGGTAAAAAATCCCTTTGTGATGGTTGAAGAGAACGTTTTGATCAATCTTGGTTACTGGGGAAAAATGCACTTATCAAAGAATGCACACGTCCTCCTCCCAAGGAATTTCGAACCTCAACACTTGCCATTTGACCAATGGGAAAACATTTCTGGTGATTGTGTACAGGTAATAGGTGGGTCCTTTGCCAACGTACACTCTTTAGATAATTTTAGCAATGATGATGTCATCGGAAAAAATGTACAACCGGATTGACTTTTGCTTTCAGAATTTTTAAAAAAAGCAAATAACGGCCTCTAAAAACGCCATGTTTAGCTTGATCGCGCCTACTCCCTAGTTTTAGCGTCTATAATGTTGTTTCATTACCGTAATACATAACTATTTTAGGAAACTATTTAACATGGTTAAATTAAATGCTGTTTATTTGCTGAGGAACGTTGTTGAAGAAACCGAACCGTTTTAACACACCATCAAAATCATTTCAGAGAGTAAGAGACTCTCCAGTGGCCGACAGTTTCAAGTCTTGAAGTGTGAAGAATAAATATTAACATCACCAGATCTTTCGCGAACTGGTTTTGCAATATTTTTTTGTAACAACCCAGTTTCAACAAAAACAACGATTTCTATTTGCTTACATTTAAAACTAACGCTCAAAAACAAGAATTGACGACAATACCGTCGTGTTTACTTTGATTGAATCAAGGTCCGTTCCGATATCACTTCAACTTAGCTTCCCACAACGAAGGAATATATGCACAGGAAAAAATGCATTATTCTAAACAAGTTGACTGGATACCAAAAAATTGAGTATTGTCATTTTTTCAAAACCGAAACAGATTTTTATCTCAAAGTTTGGTTTATCGACATACTTTGGAATCTATGTCTATCATACATTACCATCAAAGCAACAATTGATGTTGAATGTATGCAACTTTTTATTGCATTCAAGCTTGCAAAGCTCGAAGCTGCGAAAGACAATAAAACAAGGGGACAATGGGCACTGAGTTTGTTGATGAAAGAATTAAAAAAATACAGTGATAAATAGAACTATCAAAGATGTTGAAAACGAAGAACTTTAAAAGTACACGTGTTTGAGCAACTTAATTGACCGCATAGTTGGGCTTAAGACGGCACGACTGGGTTATTGAGCATAACTATGACAATATATGCTCCCTGATCGAATAACAATTGTCAAAACCTTAGGCTTAACTGAAACAACGCTTCAATTTACGGTGTTCACAATAAGGTTCTTCTTTGTTGATACGTGACATTACTATGTTTGCTGTGCAAAGTGAAAGTGCGACAGTATACAGTACATACAGTGAGCCACATTCTATCGCCGGATAAAGTAATGCCGGAATAGCGCAGAAAAAAAAAATTCTCCAAAACAATTTTAAACTCAAGAAGTTGGATGCGAAACAAAATCCAACAAGTTTTGATTGATCCCAGACTATCCGTTTGGCGCTGGGGGAGCGGTAGTGCCGGAAAAATCGGGAAGGCATTAAACCCTTGGTAAATTTGCTTTTTACTATAACTGTATCTCCGCACACAATACCGGTAGAGCTGAGACACGTATGTAACAATTTCACGTTTTATTGATTCATTTATTGTCTATTGTGTGAGACGTTTCACAGTCTTTTAGGAATGTATCAAAGCTACAATGTAACCGGCAATGAGAAGTTCACCAACCCTCAAAGATTACAAAGAACGTCAGTTTATGCTGAACATTGTTCGGAAGTCTTAGAATTGTATAATCTCGGGATAAACTAAACCAGATTTTATTCTTTAATTCATTATCAGTAATAGCATTGTTTTTATTCAGTTACAATGCAAATTATTATATTCGTTGTTTCTGAAGCTTCCTTTTGAGCTGGAAACATTGAACATATTGATTATGATACGAAAGGCTTCAAGACGACTACATCTTCAATAAAAGAATTCACCGATGTGATGCATAACCTCCCATGGTTTCATCGATATCTGACCGACCTTTTCAGATCGATAATAACTTAATTGCACTTAATTATTTCGTATTTCATAGGGATAATTTAACAATACCTACTGCACAGCTATGCAGTTGATTCTACAGAAAGAGGAAAAAATTTGCATCCGCGGAAATACACGTCAAAATGGATATCAACGCAATAAATGTCATGCAATATTATTACAAAATGCAGCTACTGAACAAAATAAAACATTCGCTGTCATGTGACTAACTTTCACTAGCTGATAAAGACCGATGGTTTAGGTCGAAACGTCTGTGTATAACAAGTTTCAAAATTCCAGATATCGAATTAAAAATTCCAATATAAAACATAGTTGCGTTGGCAAAGAGAAAAATATTATGTGTACCAATAACTGGACGTGTAGAAAGAGGTAGAAACTTCGAGTCTTGTACCTTTTTTGGTGTACTGGAGAGCTATGCTCTCAGTACTCGGAATTATATCAGTAACTAAGGAATTTACCTTGAGTTTGTGGTTTGTTATGATTCGTGGTAAACTTTAATCAATCATGCTTTTAAAACTGCAGCAACTGACGTCAAAGACAGGAAAATGTATTTAGAGAGTGAAAATAGCTCAAGTGTGGCATCGATGGTTAACAAACACGCATCATTTTAGTAGAAATGTGGTCACTTTTCAAAATAGAACGACCAAAAGCAACTCGCACAGTTTTAAGGCTTCTATGAAATAATCTACCAAATGGATGCAAACTGAATTCCAGAAAACTAGACACAGCGTTTACTGCCTCCAATAAACGTGACAGGAAACAAACTTGCTTTAAAAAAGCTTCCTAATTCAGACATTTGAATATAGAGTGTGCTATAACTACTAGTACTGTGTCGACCGACTATTCTAAGGAATAGATAACGGAAGGACACTAAAGGCATCACTGAAAATCACGCTGGTGGGAGAAGAAGATCTAAGAAAAAGCACAAACGACGAAAATTGTATTTTTTGAGAGCAGTTCGTTTCTAAACTTATTTAACTTTATGCTGGAATACTGTCACCTCAACCAATAAACACTTGGATTTTATCTTGTATATATCCCGAGACTTCAATATAACTAGTACCCCTACCAACAGTTCACCGATAGCTGTAACAGTGCTTGCAATGAAATGGTTGACAATGAAACTTTATTTTTCTTTTATAACCAGCTGATGATCCTGTCACACTAGCTGTCTTTTCAGACAAGTGGAGTTCTCTAACAAGACATTTTGGATAACAAAGATATTGGATGTTTAACGTTAAGCCGTTATAAAGTGTTTGGATCAATTACCACCACACGAAACAAAGACAAAAGTTTCATACTGCGTATGTTTAAAGTGATTATTAAAGAGATAGACTGTGTAATTTCACCATGATCAGTTCGATTTTGTTCAAGAAAATGTATTTTAGTGCTTATTTGCTCGTCGTTAGGATATCATACGAAAGTAACGAAATCGAAATATTTGTTAGAAGCGAGACAGTTTGATTCGCAAGAAAGTTGACGGCGAGACAGGTTACGGGGTTCGAGCCCCTGAAAATTTCTCTTTAACCTGTAAAATTTGGCAAGTGGTTTATGAGTAAAGACAAACTATTTTAGGAACTGCCCTGTCCTTGTGACTATGTAGTATAACTCCACATTTTTCTAGCAAAAGCTAGTTACTTTCAGGGTACAAAGTTTTTTTGCTCAACCACCGACAAACGAAATGTCGGGCCGCCTAATGGCCGTGTCACAGACTCTAAAAACAGTTCCACCTTGCTGGAAACTAGCAATGACACTGAAAATCGTGTTGGCGGGAAGAATAAAATAAACTTTTCAAAGAATATAAAAAAAATTCAAGATAAAAATGGATGTGCTATGTGCGAGTTTACTGCACTGCAAAAATTTTTGCACAGGTCCAAGTGTTTCTGAAGAATTTTTTTTCTGCAATCACAACTACAGGTGATTTCACAGCCAATGTTCACGAACAGCCTGTTTACTCAATTTCATTCCAGCTATCATTGACCAAGACCTCTGAAAATATTCCTAAGTGAAGTTGAGCATAAAAGTTTGTACGGCTTCCATTGTTTTGTTTTTCTCAAAAATCAGGTGTTGGATCATTTACCATCAAAGGGAATGCAATTTTTAAGTCCTTAAAATTTCCTTTATGTCGCACACTCTTTCAGTAAGAATATGACGCATCTTGATGCCAAGCTGTGCATGGGGAGTTATAAAACTTTAGTGCATAAAACTTAAGTCAGTAAGTGGCTATTGTTACGTTAATTGAGACAAGCTAAAATGCTCTGAAGCAGTCTCCACTTAAAAGAGCTCAGTGTCATCAAGCGGCGAAGTTGACCAACAACCACTTAAGAAAA
>JAOBYE010617409.1:0-12175 GCA_025403585.1 Parazoanthus swiftii
GGGGGGGTTTGAGTCCAATTCCCGTTAGTGACTCGGATTTATTTCCACGGGAATTTATTTCCGTTTTAATGTTTAGCGCAAATTTACTTACACATTTGGGAGTTCAAAGTGTTCAAAGGGCTCCTTCGCGGCTTTGCGTATACTCAAACTAACTTAAAGGGTTCTCAACTAAGGGGGTTTATAATGCACAGAGCGAGGAGCAGGGGAGGGGACTTTCGCGTTTATAAACCTTGGGCCTTTTCACCACTTGCAGTCAATAAAGTTACAGTAATTACGATTAATGTATATACCTTTAAGTTTACAACCAATTCTTAGGCCGTGAGGGGTTCCTCGAAGGATTTGAAAGGCTAGGAAGGGGATGTTATTCTCGAAGTAAGAAAGGTCAGGGAAAACTGCTATTTTGGTCTCTTAATGCGATTTAATGGGTAGTTCCAAATAACTCGAACAGACGCAGCTATTACGACTATTGTATTTCAGAGCGTTACACGAATCCAAAATGATTAGATTAAGAAAAGTTGCGTTCGTTTTCCAGTACAATATGTACCAGGCAACATACCAGCAACAATTGACAGAATACAATACAATAACTTTATTAGTTTAAAACTAGTTTTTATAAAAGTATTCCACTAAAATACTTGAAGGTTTAAAGTGGAAAATAAAATAAAATACTAAGTAAGGAATATTACATATCAAAATCGTAATATTTACGGTAATAATAAAACTACCTGATATTTAGTCCAATCTAAACTAATCTAAATCTAATGAAATTCATTCCAATTTATCTAATCTACAATCTTATGTCATGAACAATGTTTTATTCACTATTCGTATCATCAGTTTGTGTAGTTCGATCGTCGTTGTGTAAAGATCAACACACATCCGTTTTACTTGCTAACGTCTACAGAGTAATATTAATAAATTCTGTTTCATTTCTAAACGCTTCTACCAATTGTTCAGGTGCAATTGTTATTGCTTAAAAGTGAAAGGGGTGCCAGTTTCTTGTGCTGGTATTTTAAAGGTGCTTTTTCGAACAAAAATGGTCTTTAAAAGGATAGGGGTAGAGTCTCAGAGTGGAACTCCCTACAAAGAACCTTACTGAGAAACCTTTTTCCTGATGATCACCACCACACCCTCCCCTCGCAACCTGGCTCAGTTATTATTTATTAAATTCATCAAGTATAATTTTATACAGTTACACATAACACCTTGACCATAATTCCAAACTCTGCTGTCCACTTCTACTTTAACCCTAAACTTAATTTAACGTCGTTACGCTGGGAGTGGTTGCCCTTCTCCCAAGCAAGTGGCTTATGTTTAATCGCTCGACAGCACAGACATTGGCGTGAATGTCGATTTTGTTAAAAGAGGAAAATCGGAGAACCCGGAGAAAAGCCTTGGAGTTCATGGCTCGAACCCGGTCCACAGAGGTGGGAGCCCCAAGCGCTAACCACTCGGCCACTCTGAATCCTGCCAAATTATTATTGATAATCCTTTTTTTTTTACTTTTATGACCAAGATAATGATTAATTTGTTCTCATAACCTGGTACTTAGTTTTCTCCATGCAGACCACAAAAATCTTCTCCTCTAGCCATGCCCCGAAATTTTTAGAAGAACATTCTTCAGGTTGATATGATTTTTGCTTTGCTTTGAGCAAAATACAACAGAAATGTGCTCAGGTTGCAAGACTTAGTAAAGGTGTCCTACACAGCACAATTTTTCAAAATTTCCCAGTGCTCCTCTGGCACAGTAAATTTGAATCAATGGATTGGATGCTTCTTTATTTTTTCTATTGCCAATGGCAATACATGTATAACACATAATTATATGTATGTATAACTACACACATATATATACAGGAGCCAACCATCCGATTCCAGGGAGGAACAGAAAAATGATTTGCATACAGTCAACCTTTGACTGTTTTTTATGTTTTTTCTCTAACAACACGTTTTTTTTTAAATCTGATTTAAATGTGTAAATTTTTCTAAAAATTGTTGCACTTTCTATTACCATAATGACACCAAATGGTTCCTTCCTAACAAATCTACTTTTCAGTGTTGTGCAGTTTAAAAATTGAACAATTATTGTACATGTAGCTGGGTATAATTTGCAAGAGTGCATGAAATAATATACCTTAGTTTATATAAGTGTTGAGCAGTGTCTAGATGTAGTTAACCAGAGAGACTAGTTAGGACTACATGTAGATGGTTCATATACCCCAGGGGGGGGGGGTGAGGTTACTCCCTTGCCTATGTGCAACCCTCTATGGTAAACGTTTTTGGTCTGATCGTAAACAGGGTACTGTATATGATTTTTGGGTTTTCAAACGTTTATCATAAAAAGGATCTGGAAATTATGTGTTTTAGCCAGTAAATGTGCAAAATTTCAACTGAAAATTAGTTTGCAATATTTTTTCTCATAAATAGGGTCACGGTTTGAGCCTTTTCCCCAAGGTTCACATGACACAACATTTGATCAATGAATGTGCCTCCGGGTAAAATCTAGAAAGATAATAAAACAAGCATCACTAATCACTATCTGAGGACTCTTCTTCCTCTGCAGATGAATCTTCCTCCTTTTCTCGCAGAAGTCTCCCCTCTTTTACAAACTCACCAGCATGCCCTTTAAACTCTAATACAGCAAGAAAATATGCTGCTGTAAAAGAATCCAGCACTTCGGGAATCTCATCTTGATCTTTCAAATCACGGTTGACACACCCTTGGATCAGCTGGGTGACTGGCTGAAGCTCCTCGACATTCAGATAACGAGACTTGTAGTAGAAGGGATTGTCATAGCCAGCCCCCACTTTCACCTTTCTGCCACTTGGTAGTACAAATTCAAGGCTTACACCAAACCAGGAAGTTAGACCTTCACCATCTCCTTCCATGTTTCCTTTGACTGATATCACCTCCCCTTGGGCCACTCTGAACTTTGCACTGTTTTCTACATGCTTGTCAGCAATCGAACCAGGTGACAAATCACTCCAGTTCAAACCCGTGCGAAGTAGAAGGCACAAGATCAGTCGGCTTGGCAATTCTCTTAGGTCATAGTCATACAGAAGAGAATATAAACGGGATGCATCCTCCCCTAATTTTGCTATAACTTTTGTTTCCGATCGCTGCACTAGATATTCAATGGTTTCTAACAAAAATTTGAAGCTTTCAGACAGTTCTGTTTCGTTCTTCCTCCAATTCTCGTTGACCAGTCTTCCAAACTCCTGGTCAGTGTTCTTGCGAAATGCAGCTACCGCAGTCTGGAGAAGTTCAGGGGAAGGTTTGATATTCTTAGTAATATCTTCAAAGTCGAGCTTATCTTCAGCTGACAAATTTCGTCCCACTGGGAAAAAGAAGCAGAGCCAGAAAAAGAAAGTATCTGTAAGCTTGAAATGTCTTTCTCCAAGGCCAAGTTCGTCGCTAAGTAGGTCTCTAGCGGGCTGTAATGGTCGAAGTCCGTTGGCCAGCTCTTCTGGGTCGTAGAATTCATAATCGCAGGGATTCGTACGTGGCAGACCATCTGTAGAAACCTTCAAATCTGCACAAGATATCTCCACAGTTATCTCATCATCATATACATGATTGTAGTCACAGAAGTGTTTGGTTGCAATAGTCATGCACTGATCGCTGCTTGGCAAGTGAAGCGTGAGGTTTGTGTACCGGGTGCAGCAAGTGGCTCGCGGTTCACCGGTTTCTTCGCTTTCTGTATGGTTTCTTATCCACGAGAAGAGTTTGGCCGCAACAGGCCCGTTACTCTGCCATATTTTTACCATTTTCTCTCCAGTTAACAAACTTTTCAACTCCGAACTGTTCGCAGCTTTTGTGAAAAGCCCCTCGAGCTTTTTGTGAGTATCATAATCTCGCTTTGGGTTGTCTTGGGCGATAACTTTCCTCAAGTAGAAATCAGCCTTTCTCCTGATAATTTCTGTTTGCAAATATGTTGTGTTCTTAGCAACGTTCGTAAATCTTTTGCACGTCAGAACAAAGTTGTAAAAGGAACCGGGATCATCAATATATGACAGAATATTACAAAGGCAATCGTCGTTCAACGTGAAGATGGACGCCATAACGGTGCACACAGCATTGGCATTGTTTTGGCGGCAAGTTTTACCCAATCAGAAGCTAGTGCTAGTCTTTATACTGCGCTTTGATTGCGCTCTTGCACGGTCGATCGGTTTGTCTTGCTGGTTTTATCGCGTGTTCCAGAATGTCTGATCACGATCTTCCATTCAAGACAGAGTACGCAAAGTCAGGCAGATCTTCTTGTAAATTGTGCAAGGGGAATATCGGACAAGATTCGCTTCGCCTGGCCAAAATGGTTCAGGTAAAGCTAGGGTTAAAAATGAGTGTTCTCACCTGATCGGTCTCAGTGTCTGTCAAATCCGACTCTACTCTCAAGATCTGACCGCATGTTTATTTTGGTTGAACATCTCCTTTGAAACTTTTGGTTAAACATTTTGATTTATAAACAGTTCCTTTTTGTTATTTTGCAGAGCCCACACTTTGATGGCAAGGTTAGTATGAAGTTTTATGTACGAGAGGTCTCTGGATGACTCAACTGGAATAGAGCAAGACTTCAACAACTGAAGTCTGATCCCCACATACCCCTACTGGGTCATATTTGCGCATATTAACTTTCTCTCCAAATTATAACATTTCTTGCTGGTTTATACAGATCCAAATACTGACAGCTACTAATTTTGTGAGTGTTGCTAAATATTTCCCTATTAAAATTCATACAGGCCAAGAATAGTTACCTTAACATAAAGGTATCGACTAGGGCTCTACCAGGGGTGATGTTTGCATTAGTTTGACTCCCAAAAAAGTGTATGTGTTTTTCACTGATATTCAAATATTCTCATTCAGAATTTTTTTTTCAAAAGCATTTGACAAACTGATTTACATTCTCAAATCTGTGTGTTCAATTGGAACAGCTGATGGCAATATATAATACATGAAGCAAATAGTGTGAGCTCTTGGAGTCAACATTTGACCATCAGGAAGTTTTGAAAATGTAGGGTCTTCAAAAATCAATAGCAATATTTAATATACTGTATTTTGATTATGTTTTTAAGCATACATGTAAGGCTGATGGCAAGTGGTGTTCTGGTTCGCATCAGCCTTTTTTATTTATAAAATTAATTTGGTACATGTACACTGTACCAGTGTCTCATCAGCTTTCATCTTTCGTCACTGAATTTTAAAAGAAAAATGTTGCCTAGTATGTTCTCTTTTAAACTCTGGGATTTAATAAGTATAAGATACTACAGCAGTATATTTGACAGACAAAATCCATGTCAGAAGCAGATGAAATCCAAGTGGGCACTGACACAAACCAGATATTAATCAATTTCCATTATAATGGCCTAAACAAAGATTTCAGTGTTATTCAAAACCATAAAATGTAAGAGCTATTCTATGGAAATATGGAACATCTGGTTTTCCTTATAATGCTAAATAATGGGTTATCAGATTTCAGCGTTTCAAATGAAGGTCTGACCAAACTGTGGCGAGTCACTCTGGACTATGGATATCTGATTTGCATATCTGGTCAACCTCTTGAGACTTAAAATGTATTTATTAAACTTGAGATACAATTGTACCTACATGTAACCAATTGGCTTTCAGATCCCAAATTGGTTTCACTTCAGCTGCTTTTTTAAGAAGTGTAAGGTAACAACAGAGGCTGACATAAGTGGCTTTGGTGCCTTGCGCTGGGAAGATCAACAGAAGGTGAAAGGAAAACTTGAAGGTGATGCTAGTACTTCTAGTGCTCCTAGTGTCTCAAGTGCCGCCAAACATGAGGATCTTCAAGTGGAGTACGCAAAATCAAACAGGAGTAAGTGCAAGGGCTGTAAGGAGCAGATTAACAAGGTAAATATGGCAATGATTTACTGTACTCATGATATTAACTTACTTGAAAGTAATTACTTACAGTACATGTAAACTCCTGGTTAAACATGAACAGTACACCCAATTGACAGACCTTAGTAAATCTGAACTTTTGTATGAAAGGGAAAAGTGTGGATTCTTGGAAGATGGGATAGGGGTGGGTTTGGGATATGGTTCCCAAAAAATGTTGAAATTTGGAGGCCCTGAAATATGAATTCAAGTACTAACTATAACTCTAAATGTCTCTCGGTGAGTACTTTTGTCAAGATTGCTTGATAAATTGATAGCGAGTTTACTGTATATTTTCTTAAAATAGAATTCAGTGAAGTGACAAAAACACATGTTACTTCCTTGGCTCATTGTTCATTGGAGTAAATTTAAAAATGTGGGATTTCCTAATCTATCCTAATTGTACATGTACATGAATCAGGATTTGGGATTTGCAAGCATTTGTCAAGACAATCTCTCCTAATTAAATCAAGACCCAAAAAGAGTTTCCCATATAAAGCCTGAAATCCTATAGTTTATGGTCTGTCGTATCATTTACTGTTCAGCCAGATATATTAAATATCATATCACTCTGACAAACCCCCTCACTCTTAGCTCCAATCCCTCTTATTTCCCAGACCCATCCTAAGGCCTCTCATAGCTTAAATTGAGAAAGTACATGTACTTGTATCTTCTTAATTTGCCTCTATGTCCCCTGTTGACATGTTTCAGGATACAGTCAGACTAGCCAAGGTTATGGAGCCCAGCCCTGACTCCAGCGCACCTAGCTGGGTAGGAGCAACTCCATGGTGGCACCATATTGAGTGTTTCATTGAAAACCGGGATGAGCTGGGGGTAGAGGCCTCTGTTACAGTAGAGTCATTTGCTGGTTTCACTAAACTGAAGGCAGCTGACCAGGAGATTTTGAAGAAAAAGTTAGGATCTCAAGAAGTGAAGAAGTCTGCTGGTAAAGGAGCCAAGCGGAAAGCAGCTGCTCAAACAGCTCCAGTAAAGAAACAGAAAACCGAGGAGGAGCAGAAAGAAGAGAAGGCTTTAAAGGTGTTTAATTTGCAGCCACATTACTTTACAAACTATTTAGCTGACTGATAAAGTTGTTACAGATATCTAGGAGTAACAAATAATTTGCAAGAGTGTGGTTTTAGTGAGAATTTATGCAATATTTCAAGCTTAGAGATGTGTTTTGCTTGAAATAATTACCTGCTCTGGAAATTCCAACCCAGTCGTAATGTATAGTTTCATAAACACATTTTAGTTTTGGAGTCTCCCACTATGATTGCTGTACGAAATGAAATTGCATCGGGTCTCCTTTTAAAAGTGTTTCTACCGCTGTTGTTGCATAACAACACAATGTAAGTGATTGAAGTGTTTAAAATAATATTATGTCATGACTCCAATAGGATATTCATGTATTCTGTTTACAAAAAAGTTATTCAGTATCAGAATCTTAATAAATAAATAGACAAACGTAAATTTATTTAGCAGTTATAATATTCAAAATATGTGACTGTAGCAATTCTAATGTTTCTTTAATTTGTGCAAAAATACAAACTCAAATTTTGTCCAATTACAATGTATTGTACATAAACTTTCCTCCAAAGAAAAATCCACTTCTGAAGTACATTTATTTGGCTTCAGAATTTCACTGAGAGCATTCATTCATCTGGTTGTGTTTGGTTCATAGGAACAAAGTCAACTGCTGTGGAAGATCAGGGATGAACTGAAGAAGAACTGCCCAGTGTCCACCTTAAGAGAAATGCTGGAGGAGAACAAACAGAACAGCAGTGGAGGCGAGAGTGTAGTAAGTTATGAAACCAGGGTTGGGCCACACCTCCATGCAAGGGTGCATACAGTCTCTAGACCTGCAGGCTTGGGTCTGCAGTTACTTTTGACAGAAAAAAATAATAAAATAATTCAAAGAGAAAACCTTAAACTAGAAAATTGTATTTTATTTAAATCATCGTAAGAATTTTAATCTTAAACTGACACTTGTCTGTCAAGACTGGCCATGTATACGTAAAGCAGAACAAAGTTCTTAAGGTATTTATCAAGAAAAGTTTACTTCATATTTCAAAATTTAAGGACTGGTATACGTACCTTAGCAGTTCCATATAATAAAACCTCTCTCAGATTGCTATAAAATATGACTTTATAATTAGGAGATCTGTTTTTAAACTTTCCTTGAGGGGAATGTGTCATGGACCCCTCTATGAGCTTGTACCATTTGTCAGCACTAATTCCTTAGGATATCAATGGTCTGCAAACTTCCTGAAGTCTAAGTACACCCCTACCATGTACAGCTGTAAACTGAGTTCTTATATCTGAGGACAGGCAGCCTTTGCTCCAGGGGAGAGTAATAAGTTGTACGAAGCATCTGACAACAGACAGCTCTCCCTCCAGGGGAGAGTAATATCTTGTATCCTATTGAGGATAGCTGTTCCTCCTTTCAGGGAAGAGTAATGAGTTGTAACACCTGAGGACAGACAGCCTTGCCTCTAGGGGAGAGTAATTAGTTGTAACACCTGGGGACAGACAGCCTTTCCTCTAGGCGAGAGTAATGAGTTGTAACACCTGAGGACAGACAGCCTTTCCTCTAGGGGAGAGTAATGAGCTGTAGTACCAGAGGACAGACAACCCTCCCCCTAGCAGAGAGTACGTGTAATGAGTTGTACATGTAACATCTGAGGACAGACAGCCCTCCCTCCAGGGGAGAGTAATGAGACGTTACATCTGATTCTGAGGACAGATAGCCTTCCCATCGAGGGAGAGTAGTTAAGTTGTAACATCTGAGGAAAGGCAGCCCTCCCTCCATAGAGTAGTAATGAGTCGAACATCCGAGGACAGACAACCACACAATCCATTACAACGTGTTGGCACGTTGTCAGTGTTTGCCTCGCTAGACTTTTCGACAGGAAAAGGTTCGATCCAGCCGAATTGAGCTAGAATCTTCGAAAGTTTCAAGACTGAAAAAAGGAAAGTGCTCGAGGTTATTCATGCTGCCTTGGAAGTGCATTAATCCATTATCTCGTGACGTCGCCCGGCTCGAGTTTCACACGCAACAGCAAACAAAAAAAACCGAATAGACTGGAAAGAAATATTCTTGTTCATACATAGCGATTCAAAACGGGAAAGAAACATTCTTGCTCACGCACAGCGGCTCAAATATAAAAAAAATTGTCCAATCGGCCGGCAGGTCGACTGGGACTGTATAACCGCGCAAAACAGGTATAAAATTTTTTCGAGTAATCATGAGTGGATATGACATTGTCGGCTCGTACGCCTGTGTAACTATTTTTTCCTGAACGGGGTCCAACAAGGCGGTGTTTCCTGTGAACGGATGGCCAAGTCGTTCGAGTGAGTTGGTTTCTTCAGCGAACGGGTCGCTAAGTCGTTCGAACGAGTTGGTTTCTCCAACGAACGGGTGGTTAAGTCGTTCGAACGGGTGCAATATTTTTTCGAACAGCTAACAAACGGGTTGTAAACGGAATCCCGTTTAAAAACGGAAAGTCGTTAAGGTACGTTTTCCCACGTGCAAGGTCACAAATAGAGACATTCAGGTCACTATTTTTTTTTATAGAAACTGCAAACTGTTGACAGCCTCTTCACTGGTATGTCTGTTTCAGATCATGTGTGTAGTTTTCCTACAAAATAAATATGGTTTATGTTATCTGCTTTGTTTTAAAACATGAATACTACACAGTACATGTACATAGTGTTGATTACTATGACAGCTTCACTGCAGCATGGTTATGGCCAAAGACAAACCATTTCTGGTGCCAAATGGGTTAGCACAAAAAATGTAGATCTAAAGATATCCACCAACTTTCCATAACTAAATAACTTTTTGGAGCCAGAGAACGTTAGGAAGGAGTCAGGCACATTGACTATAAGACGAAAATGGTGTCATTTTATCGAAGTTGAGTTATACTTTATTACCAGGAAGTTGGGACAGCTTTGAGTAACAAACAAATCACGCATTATTATTATTATTATTATTATTGTGCAACCAAAAAAAGGACACATGAAGTGTCCTTTGATAACAGTGAGTCTGATAGACCTTTCTAACCACCTTTTTTTAAAAATAAAGCTTCTGGATCGATGTGCAGATGGAATGGCATTTGGACAGCTGGCTGTCTGTCCGGAATGTAAACAGCAGGGTCATTTTTCATTTAGGTATGTGCAATACATGCAATATGTTTAAATTAATTATTACTACTGGAGCCAGAACATTTGAGGAATACCAAGTTTAAACACTTTTTGTTGTGTGGGAGTAAAACTGGCCCTTTAGTTGTGTTTCTTGTACACTGTACATGAAGGACAGGATTCTGTGACATATTTCGGCTACCAGAGCTAAATTTTCTTCAAGGTAAAAAACTTATACAAAATCTTTAAACATGTATGAATTAGCTATAGGCTGTTTATGCAATTTATTTGGCATAAACTATCAATAATACTAACGTTGCCTCTAAATATGTAACAGTAAACCAGGTAGTAAAGGTGTATGGCACTTACTAAAATAACCAAGTTATTGGTCACTACAAGACCAGTTGTCAAGTTAATTTTCGTTCTGTGATACATGTAAAAGGTAATGAAAACTTGCAATATTGATTTTTATTCTGTCGTGCCAGGTCAGATGGTTACGCCTGTCATGGTCACCTAACAGGCTGGACAAAGTGTCAGAATGTCACGAAAGATCCACCCCGCAATGCTTGGACAATTTCTGATGATCTGAAGGAGGAAATTGAATACCTGTAAGTAAGCCTAGTTTAGTTAACGAAGAGAGTCCTGAAAGTATTTGATACAACAAGTTTACTACTGTACAACGTATACACATGTATAAAATTTCTGATTTGTTTCGAGTATTTTCAAACTGTCTTAAGCGGAGGACACAATTTCACATTTATCATCCTTATTATACGTATAAGCAAATTCAGTGTTTGTAAAATATTTGTATAATTTCCTCAACTAGACCAATTTTAGAACGTGTTATGTACATGTATGTACGGCGGTATATGTATCTACTTCTTTTTGGAATGAGCATAAAAGGCATTATTAGTCACGCATAAGCGTTTGTTCAGACAAAATGGCTCTAAGTTTTGAATGAAAAAAACTTGAAAAAAGTAATGTCCAAAATAAAGTTTAAGTTTATAATAAGATGTTGTTTTCGAAACGTTGTCTCTGACTAAACGTATACATGTAGTTGTCAAAAGTTCCAAACAATATTTTTTTTAAAATTTACCATGCCTTACTACAATAATCAAATTTTAAATGTTTAAGTTGTTAGCAAATTTAGTAGTGAGAACGTATCTCCATGGTAATTCACAAACAAAACTTGCTGCCTGTATTTTACCTGTCAGAATATGCTCATTGTTATTTAACTGTCTTTAATTTACATAAAAATGGCTGGAACTGCAGGGATCAAAAATTGTTTTCACCTTTCAAAAATAGTATGTCATTTGTAACTGTCGATGCCTTTTCGAACAAAAGTCAAATTTCATTTTAATGAAGACGACAAAATCGCGATTGTGGAAGTACAAAACACACTAAATAGACAAAGAATAAAAGAAGCTACTACGCATAGAATTGCCTCGTCATTGGTCAGACCCAGTTTCACGGTTGAATTTGCTGTGGTACACACAGAAAGACCAGAATCGAGAGCCTGAATTTATCTGTTCGTGTAAACATATAATTATGTGAAACTTTATACACAATTTTACGTGTTCTGCACAGTCCAAACTGCGTGCACGGTGGTTTGGAAAGGTATGTAGAATTTGTGTGCAACATTAAGATTTTTCAATTTGAAACTTTGTCTAGTGACCACTTCTAAAATGTCAATCCTCTCTTTAAATATTTCCTGTCGTAGGAAGAAATACAAATATAGAAAGAGGAAGCGAATTTTTCCAAAAGTTACCGCAGTGGCAACAACTAAAGCTCCGTTAACCAAGAGTGAGTCGAGTGCGGTGTAAGTATATGTAGGTTAAAACAGGTGAACTCTGCAATCCCCTATTGCTCAGCTGTAAAATAAGATGAAGCTTGATTTACAAAGCATAACTTTAATATTTTTTAACATGATCAAATCATTTGCCGTCTTTCTTTAGTCAAAAGGGCAAGTTCATGCAAGGGAGCCAACAATTTGTCTGTTGCTTCGTAAACAAACAAAGTTAAGAATTAAGCCCCATTTACACGAGCAATTTTTCCTTGACAAACTTGCCTTGACAAGGAAAAATTGCTCGTGTAGATGGAGAATAGTGGACAATTTTTCCTTGTCAAGGAAAAGCTGGCA
>JAOBYE010617742.1:0-26978 GCA_025403585.1 Parazoanthus swiftii
ATTCCTTATTTCTCATTACCTGTTATATAATTTTGTTTGAGTTTTGTGAGGAGAAATTAGATGTTGATAAATTGCCTGGGGCTGAAAGGGTTAATGTCGTTTCTTAGCTTTTATGTCTTGTTTTAATCGGAAAAATAATAGTTTCAATCTAAACTTACTATTGGAAAAATACCAGAAATGTTTGTATTTCTAACGCTGACTGGCTGTGTCAATGACCCCTAACATATATCTTCAAAACACGAATAGGGCGATTTGGTACCAAACCGATAATAAAAAGACAGTTGTCGGAGATAATACCTCGAGTTTTTGCGTACTATTTTGTAATTGTCATTGAACATGAAATTGGACAGCACATAATCCGTTGCACTTGATTGTGTTGCAGTTAGGGGCCATAAATTAACCAAACATTTACTACTAGGCAGGGGTTAGGTGATATTGGGTGTGGTAAGTGAGTGATACTGGAAAAAAGATCGTGGAAGTGATCGCGGAAAAATATTCCTGCAGAAATAAGGTTTGATTTGCAGCCCCTTTCTTAAGTTGAAACAATATGCTTGCAGAATTTCAGCAAACCTTCAAAACGCTTCTTGCACCGATAAGATGACCCCCCTGAAAGTCAAATGGTTTGGGCTTAAGTATCTGCTGATGTAGGTTAACACATGCAGTGGCTTTGTTAAGAGTGGTGGTGTACCTGTTTTCCTTCGCAAACGTTAATCGTTTTAACCACTGACACTTCCTCCCATTTTCCCCTTTAAGCTACTACATTGTGCTAACTATTGCTTATCTATTTGCAGTTTGGACTATGGTGGACCAGCACGCGAGTTCTTTTTCCTGCTCTCCCGCCAAGTGTTCAACCCTTATTATGGTCTGTTTGAGTACTCTGCAAATGACACGTACACAGTGCAAGTCAGTCCCGTGTCGCTGTATGTGGACAACGCACACGAATGGTAAGCACGTTTCTGCAACGTACTTGGCTGAGTATTACCATGTTTGTTTGTTACTGTTGACCGCTTGAAAGGTCCTCGTAGTTAGATGAGAGTTGCATCCTCAAGAAGTTTCAGTTTATGTTGCACAAATAATTCCAAGTTGACAACAGTTTGATGGCATAAACGATTTGGCAAGAAGTCATATCAACACTAAACCAGTAAAGTAACCTGTGAAGTTATTAACCCAGTTCAAATGCATACAAAATTTTTAAAACTTGTCCCTTGTGGAATTGTATGTACGATTTTGAACAAGAGGTTGAGGCCTTACAGCGCCATCTGAAATACCTCGTAAACAAACGTGTGAAATCACTAATACTGTGAAACATCTTTTGACAACGGTACCAGTTCTCATTGCCAGATGCATTAAAGCTAAGAGGAGACAACTTTAAGAAACAACATTATGTAGTCTGCTCTTGACATTTGACGGTTAACTTGCAAAACAATCTCAATTCTCCACTGAACAGGTTCAGGTGTTACTTATGTTGGCACTTAGACTGCAACATTACTTTGTCTTCATTTCATTCTTTGTTTAGTACGAAATTCACCTTTATGACTTAAGGGTGTAACATATTATCGAAAATTGAACCTTGCCATGAGAGAAAACAGGTTAAGATAAAGAAACCACTTACTCAGAATTTTCCAATTATTTGAAATTTAATGTTCTTTTTCGGTTTTCTTCCAGGTTTCGATTCGCAGGTCGTATTATTGGTTTGGTCATCATTCATCAACACCTTCTGGATGCTTTCTTCACCCGACCGTTCTACAAGGCGCTGCTAAAAAGGTCAGTGAAAAACTACTTGTTTTATTTTTACATTTGGTGTTGGTATGGGCGGGACAGGGCAGCACGAGGTGTCTTAAAGGTTAGAGGATGATAAAATTTTCCTTCTTGTTCCTGTTATCTTCACTGAAACGATTTCCCCTAAGCACTCATTTCAAGTTTTCTGCATTGAAACGATTTCCATCCTCATTCCTGTGTTCTTCATTGAAACGATTCCCCCTTCTCATTCCTTGTTTTCTGCAGTGAAATGGTTTTCCCTTTTGATTCCTATTTTCTTCACTGAAACGATTTCCCTATCTAATTCCTTGTTTTCTTCATTGAAGTGGTCAATAAATGTTGCCTTAAACAGCATAAAAATGCTAAACCCCATTTTTAGTTTGCTCTGATAGTTCCCCCCAACCCTTTCTTAATCTTGCATGTATGCTTGACACACCGCCATATAGTAAACAGCCCAGCGAAAATTGTAAAACATGCTGCAAATCTGTAAACTTTGCATTTCAGTGCTTGTGATCTATCGGACGTAGAGGCGTTGGACTCTTTGTTCCACCAAAGCATGGCATGGGTGATGGAGAATGACATCACAGATGTGCTGGATTTGATGTTTACTGTCAGTGAAGAGATATTCGGTCAGGTTAGTACAGAGTCTATCAGCACTGTGTGCTGCAAGGGATTGTAAAGGTCATAGAAAACCTGGAATCTGATGGAACTCCAACAATTCAAAATCTAGGCTTGGAAAGTCAAAAATGGCCGTGGTTATGCACCTTCAAGTAAGGTCATGCTAAGTAATTGAAATTTTAGGAAAAAAATATCTGTACGAACCCTGCCTTTAAAAATTATATAGAGATTCTCTTGAGACTCTGAAAGTGGTATTAACCCTTTTGTTGTTGTTGTTGTTGTTGTTGATGTTGTTGTTTTTGTTGATGTTGTTGTTGTTGTTGTTGTTGAAGATGTTGTTGATAATAATGTTGTTGTTTATGATGATGATGGTGATTTTGCCGTTGTTGTAAAAGTTGTTGCTGCATTTCAGGTATCCGAGCGTGAACTGATCCGCGGTGGAACGGACATCGCCGTGACTGAAGAGAATAAGGAGGAGTACGTGGAGCACATGGTGAAATGGCGGGTGGAGAGGGGTGTATCTGAGCAGACGGGCAGTATTGTCAGAGGATTCAATGAGGTAACTGTCTCTTACTGTTCCTCCTAGTGTTTGGCAGAAGGGGAGGGTGGAGAGAGGTGTATCTAGGCAGTTGGGCTGCATTGTTAGAGGATTCAACGAGATAACTGTCTCGTACTGTTCCTCCTAGTGTCTGGCAGAAGGGGAGGGTGGAGAGAGGTGTATCTAGGCAGTTGGGCTGCATTGTTAGAGGATTCAACGAGGTAACTGTCTCGTACTGTTCCTCCTAGTGTTTGGCAGAAGGGGAGGGTGGAGAGAGGTGTTTCTAGGCAGTTGGGCTGCATTGTTAGAGGATTCAACGAGATAACTGTTTCTTACTAGTTCCTTCTAGTGTCTGGCAGAAGGAGTAGGTAGAGAGGGGTGTATCTAAGCAGTTGGGCAGTACTGTGAAAAGCTTCAACATCTTTGTTCTATTTAGTTGATCTGATTGATTAATAATTTTAAAGTCAGCACTCTTTACTGCCTAGTATTCCAATGATATAGTGCTGTGACTACAGAACGTGTGAACGTGGTCCCTTCTAATCTTCATGTTTTATCATTGTTTCGTTCAAAGGTCATGGACTCAAGTTTAATCAGTACATTTGATGCACGAGAGCTAGAGTTGGTTATCTCTGGAACGGCCGATATAGACGTGAAGGACTGGAGACGACAAACAGAGTATCGTTCAGGTAACCGGTCCAAATTGATCTACAACAGTGAACATGAAACGGGAAAAGCTAAAGCTTTTTTTGATGAGAAACACAATTCTATCATGATTTGAGTGTCTTCAGTATTAGCTTAAACCAAAAGGTCAAACAAATATACTGAAGAAAATCAAGTCATGATAGATTTGTGTTACACATCAGTTAAAACGAGAAAAACAATAACTTTTCCACTTAAGTTTTCGAATCTTCCTTCAAGGCAATTTTGTAGATTTAAATGTGTTTACTGTCACACCCCGCAGGTTACCATGATAACCACAAGGTTGTTAAATGGTTCTGGAGAGCTGTGTCATCATTCAACAACGAACAGAGACTGAGGTTATTACAGGTAAGTGAGAAATACTCCCTCCTGCCCCTGAAAATAGACAGCTTAAGCAACCAGGACAGGAACGTCAACGAGAACGTTACAAAACAATAGTCTTAATTACAGAACACAATGGTTTCACGTGGGAATACAACCAGCTGCCAATCTTTCCGTCGTCGTCTTTAGAAAGCAGAACGTGAAAAGCTCAGTTCTGGAGTTTTGTAGACAACGTGAACGTAGGAGTCATTTCAACCTTCGTGTAGCTTTAAAATCAAAGCTTCTAATTTTACATATTTACACACCTTCAAGTAAGACAAAAAAGAAACAAACGAATTATACAAACAAGATCAGGGAAAACGGAAACACTCAAACTTAGTAGCCGTCTTCGTTGACGTCCCCGTCCTAGCTACTTGAAGTCCCTAATAACGACTGTGGTGACGCAATAGAGTATACGGACCGCAATGTAGAAAGATATTAATTGTGAAGTTGTATCATTGTCTTGGTAGATGTAAGTTTGGTTTCTCTTTTCGACTTACTTAGGTTAAGTATTTAATAGCAGCACACGGGACGGTCAACGCTATTGCAATATGAAAATCTGTAGTTTCACCATACATAGTTTTAGCTATACGGTACAATTTTCCAACTCAAATTTTGACCAAATCTTTCCACCAATAGGGTGGATTGGGACGATTGTTAGTGTTAGTTTTCCCACAACAAAATCGGAGTAAGGTGATAGATTAAGATAAAGATATGTTTATTATGTTGGTGTTATGAAGAACGACACATAGCCGGCTATATTTCACCCCTCCCCCCACCTCCTCCATAACTCTGGAATTGACCTTTGATATAGGCTTAGGATATAAGTTTCACGTACAACCAACTTAAACTCACCGTTTGATAAAATCTTTGTACTACTCAACCAGTTTGTGACAGGGACGTCAAGTATCCCGTATGAAGGATTTGCAGCTCTCAGAGGGAGTACGGGGCCGCGTAAGTTCTGTATTGAACGATGGGGCGACTACACCAAATTACCAAGGTAAGGCGTGCGGCAAGGTAGCTGCATCGTTTACTTACAAAGCACTTCAGACAGGACCACCAACCTAGTTATTTATATCTGACACTGTAAGGAGGTAATAGATGTTGATAACCAAATCAACGGGGCAAGGTTCGTTTGTTATATGGAAACCCAATATTTCTTGAAATTCTGTATTAAAATTATTTAAGGCATGGAATTCTTTGAAAGCGAAAATTCTTGCCGAGGTCCCGAAAAATTTTTGAATAATGAGTTTGATGCATAGAAAAACATACTTGAATCAACACTGCTTTTAGGTTGAACGCGACTAATTTTCTTTGATATGGTGTTCCTAATGCTTTGTTAAAGGCGCAGTATTAACGTTTTATGAATGACTTTTGTTTCAGGGCCCATACATGCTTCAACCGATTGGATTTACCAATTTATCGATCATACGAAGAGCTTCTGGAGAAACTCACGTTTGCCGTGGAAGAGACGGGCACTTTTAGTATACAGTGAGGTGAAAACATCGGCTGTGATGTTTAAGGCCATCAGAGCGGCGATTTCAATATAAGAAGGGACCAGATCAAGTGAAGAGGAGTATTAACTCTCAACAGGGCTATTTGAGATATCGACCGCAAACCAATATATACGGACTGATGTAATGTAAACCCGATGCAGAACTGGACACGCAGTCCTGATACAGCGCAGATGACTGATAGACAGGAGAATTAATTTGTATAATGATTTTGCGTTATTTCGGTTGAAGTTGGTCAAAAAAATTAAGTCATTCAAAATGAGACAATGATGAGTAAAAACGTAGTTGTTTAGTTACTTGTACCTAATTTGTGTAGCTGTATAGTAATTAGTTTGGTTCGACAAAAACAGATGGAAAATTCACATCGTTAGTTTAAGTAAACAAATGTAGTTTCATATCGTCAGTTTTTAAAAGATCGAGGCTGTTTTTGTTAGAAGTCAGCAAGAATTCACTCCT
The DNA here is from genome assembly GCA_025403585.1 of Parazoanthus swiftii. Taxonomy (NCBI): domain Eukaryota; kingdom Metazoa; phylum Cnidaria; class Anthozoa; order Zoantharia; family Parazoanthidae; genus Parazoanthus; species Parazoanthus swiftii. The sequence goes on from JAOBYE010617742.1 coordinate 5,944, forward strand.
TGAGTATCAGTGAAATTTTCAGTTTCATATTTATGGATTTTCTCCTTACTAGAATGTACACAATTATATCAGCAGGTTTTATTGTCAAGAACTATGTAGGATTACTGAGGTGTTTATATATATATACTACATGAAAAGAGGCATTTTGTGTTGTAAACCTCGACGTTTACTGATGGCGAGGGACATGTACATATTTAAGATTAGTTATTTTTCGAACTCAGCATTCGTTGTGCCATTGGTAGCAGTTTCGAAGCATTCTTGGGCTGCAGTCAGTCCTTGGAGATTCAGGGGACGGCGATAAGGACTAACTAACATGGCCACTGGTGACGTCTCGTGCAACTAATAAATTTGTTGTTCTTTGTTTCTATGAAATTGGAGAACTGTAATAGGTAAATGTAAATGTCAGTATACCCGAGCAATAGTAGCACTAATTGTGAAAATCGGTGATTTTTATTGTACTAACGGCGCACGACTGTAGAGTTCTAGACCAGATGTATTTAGATAGGATTTTGCAAAAACAACACCTGTTGTGTGTAACGGGTTTGTTTTGACTTCATCGTAATTTCAAATTCTGCGCTGATTTCAAATTTTTGCACTGCGATTCGGGAGTGACTCTCCTGTTCTCGGCCAGTCATAGCGTATAAATTTTGGTTATTGAATGGTTATAGAAATACGTTTACTAACCAAATTATGCAAATAATACCAAGATTACAGACAGTAATTATAATTTTATTACCACAATCATGAACCCAGAGCTCTTCTCTTCTCATCTGCGCATGTCTTTCTCCCTTCGTTTTTAAACCCGCTGACGCGGTGAAACGTGGGCTCTGGGGTTGAGATTGGTATTACTAGTAAATCGAAGTTATAACTGCATGCAGTTTAGTTGTACGAAAGTTACATTAGAAAAGATCGAAATGCATGGCTAAAATATTTTCATCAATGAAATGCGCTAAAGAATTGTGTGCGAAGAACAAAGGTTGTGTGTTGTTACCTGCGATAAGGGCTTATGCCTTTGCAGCAGAACTGAAAAACATCAAAGAAATAAAGTTTCGTTTTTACAACTTGTTTCTAATTCGTAACATCTGCAGAACGTTTTCGTTCCATTCTCATACCGCCATTCGTGGATACTCCAGGGGTGAACGAAACAGGCTTTGTCACAGAAGATTCGTAGGAGGGAGGGGAGGGGGAGGGGAAATTACAGTAAAAGTGACGGGGAGGTGAGATGGATTTCTTGCTGTTTTCGGTATTTTGGCGGTTGGAAAAATTTTTATCTTTTGAACAAGCATGTTAATTCGGGTTATTTTTTTCAAATTACTCACTCTCCCGGATGGAGACGCTTCAGTTTGCGCATGGTCGAGAAATGGACATAGGCTCCGAGAACCAGGATGCATCTTGTTCCAAATATTCGTTTTCAATAAATAATAGAACTCAATGACTGAATGAAGTGAGGTCGTTCATGCATCGTTTAATTTGTTCAGGTGTAAGGCGTGCTCTTTATTGACAGAAAAAGGGGGTTGGTAAATAGAAAATCGTTTTGTGCCCCCTTAAGTAGAAGGGTGTATCACCCTCAGGAACACCGAACAGTCAAACTCTGCTCCGCGCTCTCCAAAGCGGCCTCTTCTTCTTCATTATCCTAAACTGGAGTGTCTTTTGTCTCGACTAACTGCTGTGTAATCTTTGTGTCGAAGTAGTGCTTGCTATATTAAACGCAAACGTTATTCCATTCTATGGAGTTAAGGGTTGGCTTTCAAATCAATTATTAGTGACATGAAGTTATTTCCGTTGTTTACATGTAAATACTGATGTCTAAATATTCGGTGTTTAAACTATCAACTTGAGCATGACGTTTCTGTCCCAATATCAGTATGTCGGCTTTTTATTCGATTTCTATGCTGCGAGCGTCAAATTCTACGTCACTGTGTTCACGAGTTGCAAGGCCTGACCTCTCCTCCTTTGGTTTTGCATTTCGTGAAATATAGGGCGAGGGGAGGAAACGAAACCCCTGACTCCCCTTCCCCCACTTCCCATGTTTGTCACGAAATCATTCAACGCCAGTTGTTAGAATAAGATCAGAGCAATGAAAGACAAAGGGAAAAGGTTCGTCTTTTTATCTCGAGAATAAAATGTGGTTTGCCAAATCAAATTCAAATCAAATGTCAGAATATATTACACTGTACAGTACTTCAATTCTGGTCCCAGGCAAAACTACAATACAATTAGATGGAGCTCAGCTAAGTATTTCGCATGTAAAAAATCAACCTTCAACTCGGTCTTTTCAAGTGCTTACTGGAGTTGTGAAACTAAAGATTCCAATTCAACTCGAATACAAGCGGTCACTGTCTCGGCTCGTTTTTACCAGCTCTGTGCCAAGGGCAGGGGCCAGCAAAACATATTTGGCGGATCTCCATGGTCTAAATTTATCAAACGCGTTCTGAAAGTGTTAACAGAAAAGCAGCAGATTTGAATGAACTTGGACCTTTGCAACCTCAGAAACATTCCGTTACTACGTGTTCACGCGAAAAGTAGATACCCTGAAGGATTAATGTACTGCAGCAAAAACATCTCAGTCAACTAAACAGCCATACATCACCAGTGCATGCCTATAACGGATATGTCATTTTACTTATCGAGACCTCCGGCCTTGATTTGCCTGTGAAGTTGCATAACCACGTTTTAGAAACGAATATTGAGTAATCATTTTTTTAAAAAAATCATGATTATTAAAATGAAATTTAAAAAGTGTGAAGCTTCGCCAGAAAGTGTTAATCGGATGGAATTGGATTATCCTGTTTAGTCAGAAATTGCAGGGCAAAGGAGGGGAAAGGGTCGGGTAAATTAGGACAGACGACAAGACTTTTTTTGAGAACTTCCAGAAATGAAGTTTGCTAAGCACGCAAAGCATTTCTCCCCATTGGACAGCAAGCGGTCGAATTGACAGGGGTGAAAAGAATTAGCAAGGTCAAGAAAGCCACGAGCTGTTAAATCTTACTATATTTTACATTCTTTCCTGATTGCAAACTTGTGTCAAAACAAATACCTCATTAGCTGCTAGTGCTTGCTAAAGTTATCAACACCTTTCGGATGAGGTCATCGTCAGTCAGCAAAGCAATTGTTACTATCATCAAATGAATCCAATTTATCTTCTTCAATGTAAAGGTGCCGCTTCTTCGAATGCTTTTTTAAAAAGGCAACCGATTGCTTAAAGCTGTTCAATATGTTTCATACGTTTTATATGATGTGACTTTCATGTTCTTCGAGCGTGTCAGTTATTGTTTGTTTGTGTGTGTATGTGTCGCTTATATCATCCGCTGTGTTTTGAATTTGTTTCTGTCACGTCGCCCTGTATGTGTAGGGGGAGGGAGGGGAGGGGGGCGGTAGTTGATGCCAAATACTGTAACAAAGGAAGGAAATGGCAAAAATTCATTTTTTTAAAAATATGTCTTAAAATTCTAACTGTCAGATGGCATAATACAACGTGCACGGCTTGAGGGATTTCATGTGAAATGGAGTGGACATGTATTCACTGGGTCAATCGTATGTGTAATTTTTAAACCATGAACTGCAACTATATGCAACTGCAATTTGTAGTTTTCTTCCAAAAATTATGTAGTTGAGGAAAAATGAGCAATGAGTACAACACGTGCACGTGCTTGTGCTAGTCTCTTATGCCAGGGAAACCACCTATGAATCGTTCTTTGTTGATGGAAAAACCTGTCCTACATAGTCATTTTGAATCATTGGACTGAAACCTAGATCAGGAAACAAGTCAAAACATTTTATTCAAAGCGGGAACCCAAACTTGTGGGGCGTAGGGCGCAACCACTACTGAGCTCCAGAGAAGTGTTACAACGATTTTGTCATCAAATATCTTTCAAACTACATACATACATACATACATACATACATACATACATACATACATACATACATACATACATACATACATACACACACACACACACACACATACATACATACCTACCTACATACATACATACATGCACACGCATACATACTATACATACGTACGCACATACATACAAACATACATATGTACGTCATACATGCATACCTACATTCATACGTACATACCTACTTACATACATACATACACACATGCATACATGCATACATGCATACATACATGCATACATACACCCATACGTACATACATACATACATGCATACCTACCTACATTCATACCTACCTACATACATGCACACACACAGGCATACATACATACATACATACATACATACATACATACATACATACATAAACGCATACCTACCTACATTCATACATACATACATACTATACATACGTACGTACATACATACAAACATACATACATACATATGTACACACACACACGCACATACATACATACATACATACATACATACATACGTACGTACATACATACATACTCACACACATACACACATACATACACACATACATACATACACACAAACATACGTACATACACACAAACATACATACATACGTACATAAATACAAACATACATGTATACAAACATACCTACATACATACACACATACATACATACATACACACACACACACACAAACATACATACAGACAGACAGACAGACAGACAGACATGCATGCACACACACGGAGGGGGATGGAAATATGCCAACTTATGCAACCCACCACCTAAACTCTATAACTGTGAAATCGGGTCCTCGTTGAGGTCCAATGCGTTGACCTCTTCCCTGCATGTTTTAGGTTTATTATGTACAAATTTATGACCGTATAGGTATGTTGAGGCAGAGAACTGTGGCTCATGCCACATCACAGTTTGAAAGAACCTAATCGATAACTATAATAAATTTACGAGGAGTAGTTTAAAAAATCTATCACATTCATAGCTTCATCAGTCGCAAATTTATCCGAATTTGCAAAGAACTACAAAACTGATTTTGTTCATTTTGTAATTCTTTCTTGTCTCATTTTCCCCTAAAAAGAAAAGTAGAATCAGTGAGTAAAACAGTCTAGCTTCAAAAGAATCGTGACCATTGGAAGAAAGTGATCAAAAGATACGTCTGTTTAACATGTAACAAGAGCTAAGTTTTCTCCCCATCTCGTGCTCCTTGATGTTGCAGACAAACAGCTGAAAAATATATTAGAATTGTTACTGGTTTTGAAGTCTCAAGAGCTACTTAAAAATACATTTAAAAGAGTTTTTACATGATAACCAACAAATAGCGTAACTTAAAATATTATTGCAGCAATTCGTGAGTTCTACACAGCTCCTTAAAAATGACACAAAATGACAAATGACAAATGACCAACGGAAAGAGAATATCAAAAAGCCAATGAGCCAATTCCTAAGTTTCTTCTCTGCCAATTGTTCGACTCTTTCACCAAGATCCAAAAACAAACAAAAAATTTTTTGAGGAGTTTCAAAGCGAGGAAAACCGTACGTAGCAGTTACGAAAGAGGAAACTATTTGGAATCGGATGACGCGTCGATAATGGAGATATTACCGCATCGACGTGGATGCTAAATTTATCCATATCGACAGATGGCAGATCTTTTTTTCATAAATTTGTATGATCATGTCGAAGATGCCTAAATGATTCTAATCTTATATACGATTTGTATTTAAATGCTGATACGGATTTTAACTGCCCAGCTTAAGGTTTTCAAAAGAATTCCTTGCGACTCCCTACAAAACCGAGTATGGAAAGATAAAAGCGTTTCGAATCGGATATCCGGGTCTTTTCTTTTTCTGCGGAAGTGACGTTTAAGGAAAAATGAAGGGGCGGAGTTACATTGTATGAACGAGTCTCTGATTGGTCGAGGCTCCGGTCTTGCTGGAATATGCATCAGGAACGCGGGGAATTATTCCAATTCTTAGTTCCGTGAGTGTCACTTGTGCCAACTTTTTCGTTCTCTGTTTCAAGGTTGATATTGGGTAAACAGAGAAGGAAAATGTCGCAGTTTCAGCCACGAACAGAACGATTTGACATTTTTTATGATGTTCAGATGGAAATAGGAAGGTAAGATGTTGTATTTATTAGTTCGTAGTGTTGAGGAATCTATAAACCAAACGTCTTGATGAAGCTTTGCAGAATGGTCTGTTGTGGTGGTGACTACGGTAGCTCCTTTTTGAACGGTTTAATATAATATATTTTTTCTGCAGGGGTCAGTACGCTGTTGTAAGGCGATGTATCCACAAGGAAACCGGGAAAGAATTCGCCGCGAAATTTGTTCGAAAGCGAAGGAAAGGCAAAGATTGCCGTGCAGAAGTATGGCACGAAGTCGAAGTATTAGAAGAAACCAATAACCCGCGACAACATTCCAAACTCATCACCCTCTATGAAGTATTTGAAACAAGAACGGAATTGATTTTGGTTTTGGAACTGTAAGTGTTGAACGCGATCGTGTCAGCTCGTCTTGACCCTTTATTTATGCAGTTTATTTTTGTTAACTTTTTCCTTAACTGAAATATTGTTTTCGGGACAAACTTGCAGAGCGCTCGGGGGCGATTTACATCGTCACTGTGTAGCCGTAGACTCGGAGAACCCTGCTTGTCGCAGTGAAAGGGAAGTGGTTTTCTTGCTACGGCAAATTCTCGAAGGAGTGCAGCATCTTCATGAACACAGTTACATTCACTTGGACTTGAAGGTAAGTTTTCTTAGAAGTGTGTTTCGGTTTAGACAACATATTTGACAAAGTGTGTGGTTATTTGCCGTTTTCCCCATTGCGAGTACAAAATTATTATGGTTGAAATCCAGTGGCAAACATTATCAAGCTGTGAGCTTAAGGCACAGCTCGGTGCTAAATTTAATCAATTTCCGGCATTTCGGCGAGGTTGCTTATTTACACAGTGAAATATCTTTTTAATACGCGCGTGGAGTTATTGCTTTTCAGATCGGTCCAGCCACATTAAACATCACTGTCTGTCGTTATCGATCACTTGTTTTGTTATGTCGATTGCAAATCCACCAGTCAATTTCCCGCTGCTTTGTGGACTCATAATAATTTGTCATGCATTTGCTTAAATATGTACATTTGACTTAAAAAGAAGCCGTGAGCTTATAAAATATTTAGAAGCTTGATCAAGAAAAGCGTCCTTGGTATTTTTTTTTGTTGATACTTTGATGTTTTCGTCATTAATTTATAAGGAGACCGCAAGATCATGCAGCACGTTTCAATTGCCAAGTAAATAAGTACATTGTCTGAAGCCTTTATTTACACAACATATCGCTTCCAGGCGTTCTTTTTCGCGTCTAAAAAATTCATACTCTGTAAGTTGTTATCGCAGAATATCACCCCTTTCTGAGCACCTACGAAGCTTTCTCTCCGCAATTCGAATGGTAGCATCGTGCAAATCCAGAAAAACACTGAGGTCAAAACAATAATTTGCATACTGTAATTCAGCTCTTGGGGTCATTGTTCAATCGTAGATTTCCGTTTGCGTCGGATCGACTTTGTGAATCTGATAGCCAAATAGTATTTAAATAATTTAGAAGCATTTTTTTCTCTCAGCCAGCTGATATTTTGGTTTTCCGCCCTCCTTCAGAAATGAAGTCGCACTTTTCTTTAAGTCTTCAACCTTTTTTGCTTTGCAGATTCAATGTACACACAGTACAAATGTATTTTTGTAAATATTTGTAACACGAGTCACGTGGAGAATAGACATTTCGGGAATTGTGATATATTTCGTTCTCGGAGCGATTAATTCAGTGATCATGCAACTAAAATCGGCCAGTTATGTTTTGTACGTAATGCTGATATAATGTCTGAAGCTGCCTAGAGGAAAGAAAAACTCTCTTTTGCACACCGGGTTGTGTTTTGATTAGGGGCAAATCGACACCTGCGTACAAAGTATTTAATTATTTTGTTTTAAAATATGGAACTATAAAATCTTAGGTACATTTGTTTACAAAAAGATTTAAACATCTCCTTTTATGGTTTTTGTGTATTTGCGATACGCAGACAATACCACATCGGTGTGGGAGACAGCTGAGATAACCGTAACACGGGCAATAAATCTCGATTATCACATCCGAGTGAACGTGGACGCTGATCGTAACAGCAGGAGAACATTGACCAGATCGAGTTTCGGGTTATGCAGCTAGCATCATTTGGGGTCATTTACCGATATACATTTTCTATCACTGGCGCATGGCATGACATTCTAGAAATAGACAAAGTTTTGCTTCACTCGTTTAGATATTTTTGACATTTCACTGCAGACAATGCAAATTTAGAACTGGCCTTCATTATATTGAATGGATCGTGGAATGCTGCTTTTAAGACTTTCAGACTTCAATCAAGCAAAGTATGTAATTAGCCGGTGGTTGTGAAAGTTTTAAAAATATTGAGTTCTTTAAATGACATGCATTCCTTGCTTGCGTATAATTCTCTTGAGCTTATAGCCTTTCCTTTGCCAAATAAAGCCTACCTACTTTCTCAAAATATTCACTTTGAAAATACTATCAAGCTATACTTGGCCATTCCAAATAAAGCCTGTATTTTCTCAAAATATTCACTTTGTTTAACTGTTCTATGTGTTAGATCTATATCATTATCATGATGTTGCTAAAATAGGAAAACCTGATTTCCAGAGGTTTCTTTGAAATGGATCTCAAAGATACCCCGATCTTTCCCCCTTTCAAGAAAATTTTAAAAACCGAGAAAAACTGACCAATATAGTAATAAGATGTCTGTGCTTTATTTTACTGGACTTTCATGTTTTCTTGCAGTGCACAGTTTATTTTATTTCTCAGTAACATTTGTAGCAAACTGGTAGCTGTACTAGAGATATTTTTACTGTTTTAAGTTTGTTGACAGCAGGGGTCAAGTAGAGGATAAAATTTCTTTTATATAGCAATTTGAAACCTGAATAGACAAGTGATTGATGCTATTTGTGGTACTGCAATGCAAAAATTTACTGATTCTACACTGATTTTGGGATACAGTTACAAAAACTAAACAGTTTTTAATGTTAGTACACTTTTTCTAACAAGAACAAAGCAAATGTAACTTTAGTTTCCTTCAATTTCTCAGCAATCACCCCTTTGTGACCAGTACTAGCTAGTATCTTTTCAATCTTGATGGTTTTAAAATGTTGTGGCTGACTTCTTATAATCAAACATTAAATATAACACATTTTAGTTTAACTGACAGAAGGAAATTGGTGATATAATTCTGTTATCTTAACAGTAATTTTTATGAAAAATGTGCTGAAGATTGACTCCGTACACTGAGTCATGTTGAAAGAATTCACACCTGAGGCAACATACTTGCAGTTAAAAATGTTATGCTTTTTATTTGTGAACTCGAGTGAAAAATTTGCCTTCTGCTGATGTCAGTCCTGCTGTGTTTGATGTTTTGTGTGAATTCTAGAGAAATTAGTCAAATTACTGCCTTGGGCAATCAGTCAAGGCTAATTAGACTGTGGTATGTAATTTATTCCAAACTGTTTATTTTACCCACAATTGCTTCTTTCTCAGTCTGGATGATCTGCCAAGGAAAACATGAAATGCTCTTGTAGCTGAAGGTCCTGAAGGGGCTTTTGTTTTGCTGCAACAAATTTTTGAAATGCTTGTAGCACTGTGGTATATTTGATCATGAGAACAGTTAACTTTTGTGTATTTTATGTTTTCATATTTTTGTGTTACTCTTTCAAAAATAATATACTGGTACTCAAGAAATGTGTAAATATGAATGGTCTTGTGTGTTTGAGGTCCCAATGTTATCTTCTGTTAGTTGGTTGTCAAGTTGTTATTCAACTAATCAAATGCAAAAAATCAATAAAAACAAGGACAATATCATTTCTTTTAAAATCTCAAGAAGAACTAAAAAATATCTTGATATAAGCTTTGTTCAGGTTCATGGTCCTGGGGTATGCAGGAGGGGGGGGGGGGGTTGATTCACATCTTTTGGTTGGGGTTATGCTGCCCAAGGCTTTCAAACCCTGATAATGTTTCAGATCTGAATTGAGAAACTATTTTCTTTACCAGCTTTTCAGACCAAATTGCAGAAATCAAAACCTTATTTCAGACAAGGCATGCATATCTGTAATTCAAAAGAAGTATTTTCAGTAATTTTTTTAAATTTATGCAAGAATGCCAATAGAAGTGGGGCTAGGGCCCCTGTAGACCCTACTATACTAAATCCACCCCTATATGTACATAACATTCAATAATTTCTTAGAGAGTTTGGCAAAACATGCATTTGCTTATATGAATTTAAGAAAAAAATACATAATTTGCAAAAAAGTAATATTTGTTAAATGATTAATTTCCAGCCAAACAACATTCTTCTGATGACCAATGATCAGACTCCGGAAATCAAAATAATTGACTTTGGTCTATCAAGAAAGATCAGAAGGGGAGAGCAAATTTGTCTGATGGTTGGAACACCGGAGTTCGTTGGTAAGCATATATGGATCTTTATGTGTTTTTCTCCTTATAGTCATCTTGATCTCGCCTGCTACAAGTTTTTGTAGGTTATAGAATTCAGAATTTTCTTGGGAGTATGCCTCCAGGTCCCCCCTAGAAAGCTCACATCTTCGGTGCTCTTTCCCCCCTACTCTATCTTTGTTTCCCTTAACTATGTCTCATTTAGGAGAACCCTGATACAGGCTTAAATAAAATCTTGAGAAAATTATTCTTCCTCTTGCTAGTGACCCCCACATCCTGGTTTAAATAAGCCCCTTCATATATTAACCTGTCTAAATAATACAGTTCAAGTTGTAAACCACCTGTAATGTATATCCCTTTTGTAAAGACCCAGACAGTTGATTTGTTTCAGTTTGAAATTTTTTCAGGTGGAGCTTGGAACAAAATTTTTTAAACATACTATTATGTTACGGTATGTTAGTTTTGACTTATTTCGCAGATAGTATCTGCCATTTTCCAAATTGTTTGTTTTATATCACTGATACTAAATCACTCATAATATCCCCTGGAAATAAACCCTTCCGTTGTTATAATCCAACCGAAAACCCCTTAGGAGCTTACATAAGCCCACTCCTGACTTTAATGTGGGATTTTATAGTACATTAGGTTGGGTTGTATTATGCATTTTTTTACCTGAACAATAATTTTCAGACACTGGTGGCAGAATGCTCCTGTATCCCCCCTCCCTGGGTGACTGTTACTCCCTGCCATGGCTGGTAATGTAGATCGTACAGTGGTTACCATTTCTGTTTCACAACTTAACCCTTTTAGCCCCAAACACAACAAATGGTGTGATGATAAATTCTCCCAACTGAGCTCCATTCTCACTACATAAGCAGTTTGGGAGAATTTGGCTTTTCAACTTCAACAGCTTATTCTTCTTGATTAATTCCTTATTTCTCATTACCTGTTATATAATTTTGTTTGAGTTTTGTAAGGAGAAGTTAGATGTTGATAAATTGCCTGGGGCTGAAAGGGTTAAGAGGTTGTCTGTTGGAACCCGGGGGGGGGGGTACTCCCTATATTTGGATGGTAGGTATGACTGTCGTATTTTTTAGGATATAAAATTGGCGATCTGGTATTTTTTAGGGTATTTTTGAGCAAAAATTGCACTCGGAAGAAAATGTGGTATTTTTTAGGGGTTATTTGAGCTAGAAGGGTACGCTGAAGATAAATTCAGGTATTTTTTAGGGTATTCCAGAAGCACGGGGTAATTTAGGAAGAATTTTTTTCCACTAGATATTTTTTAGGGTAGAAATTCGAGCTTCCTGACGGTCATCCCTACCACTTTCACCCTGAAGTACCCCCTTCCCCCGGGGTTGGCACCCTGGCCAGACTACTAGGCTGTGTCTTTGAGCAAGGTGCAAAATTCCTAAAATTTCTCCAATCAAGATAGTACAATTTTTTGCTGGGTGGGGGGGGGGGGGGTAACCTGTGGTGGATTAGTGCCCATCCAGGGAGAGTCACATCCACTTAACACTAACAGAAATCTGAGATAAATGCTGGCTTATGAGTCACTTGCTTCTGGAAATGATTTAGCTTTAAGTGGTTGGTAAGCTCTAGGTACAGAGTACAACTTCTTCACTGAATGGTAGTACAGTCGGTAGACTTATACCTCCCCCCTTGGGTGATATACATTCCACCCCTCTCTGTGGGTATCAGCATGTACAGTAACCCTCCCCTAGATGGAAGCACATAACTTCCCCTCAATGACATACCTCTTCCTAGTAGAAGTCAGTGTCCTTCCTCTGGATGGTTATAATCACCCTCTCCTCAGTGGGAAAATACCTCTCCCCTTTATGGTATACAGTACATACTTAATCCTCGGGGTGGTAATATTCACTCCACAGCCTACCTTCCTCAGAGTAGCAGCTCTTATATTCCCATGGGTGACTATACACCCCTTCTTTGGGTGGTAACATTCACCTTACCTTCCCTGGCAACACTCACCCTCCCCTCTCCGGGTGGTATACCTTGGCAGTACTAGTGTTTATAAATTGCATCTGCAAAACTCAGCCCCCCAGTAGTTGCTACGCTCTGAATGGAAACCTTCACCACCCTCCATCCATCCCCTGGGTAGTGGATATTCCATCCCTTGTGTGACAAATGACTCAAGACTTCTCCAGTTGGTAGTGTGTCATCCGTAGGTAGCAACAGCCCCTCTCCTTTAACGAACCTTGAGATTAATTTTTGTACTTTTGTGTTACATTAAAGCTCCTGAAATACTAGAGTTTGAACCAGTTGGAATGCCAAGTGATATATGGTAAGTTTTAATTTCGGAGCTTGTTTTAATTATTCTACGGTGTGTATTTTTGTGTTGCAGGTGGTAGGGAGGGTTGCCAACTAGTCCTGTTATCTATTAATAAACCCTTTGAGCCCTTCTGGGGGAAGTGGGGTTCTCAATCAACTCTGAGCATGCTCACCTAGTCCCATTTCTCTATCAACTCTTTTATCCCCTGTGGGGAGGAGGGAGGGGGAGCATACTTACCTATGAACTCTTTTATTTCCTCTGGGATAAGGGGGGGGGGGCATGCTCTGCTAGTCCCTTTTCTCTATCAACTCATTTTAAGCTCCTTTTGGGAGGAGGAGTGTTATGATTACCTAATCCCTTTTATTTATCAACTCTTCCGCCCAAGCCAGTTTCACAGCATTTATGTCCTCCTTACCATAATCGTGCAAAATAGGGCATTTGTAAGAACATCTAATAAATTACAAGAAATTGATCACACACACAAGAAACTTATATCCAAGTCCAAAAAAAAATTGTGTTTTGTAAAACAAAAGCAAACTGTAATGGCCCTATGTATAACTTTATAGACTGTTTCATAAATCAAGAATAAATCTCCTTGCAGCTGACTGCTCAAATTTTATTTCAATTCTGTTCATGTCCTCACAGGAGCATAGGAGTCATTGCTTATGTAATGTAAGTATTTGTGATACATTGACATACAGCGAAACTTTATAGCTATGATCACTGTAAAACCGTCTGCACTGAACAGAGTGAAAACATTACTTCTATAAATTCCAGTTTATTTCATTTGTGTATTAGAAACACTAGTCGTTTTTTTGACCAGTGCAAAAATGGGTGTTACGTTTCATTGTGGTATTGAAGTAGGGCATGACTGAGGGTATTGGTAAGCATTAACATTTTTCTTCGATTGAAAAGTTATAAATGTAAACAAATTCTTCCTAGTGAAACATAAGATCAGAATCAATTGAAAGGTACATGTACATTTAACTGTAAACACAAATTTTTGTGGCCAAAAAGCGAAAATACTTGTTTATTTCACTGGCAAACTTCACTGACAAACTTGTGATGTTGTCGTGAGATACTGCGAAAAATCTAAATTTTAAGTTGAGTGGGCTTGTTTCAAACGAAGATGTGCGCTTTTCAACGAACTAACATCACTACAAAAGCTGTAAGTAGTTGAACGACGATCCCGTTAAAGTAAGCATCAAACTGAATACTAGATATTTCTACAATTAGGTAGAACTTCATACGTAAATGCATACCATTCTGCGATATAAAAGCGCGGCTCAAACAAAAAAGACCGACTTGTAAAAGTTAAAAAGAAGCAGTTTTCTTACATAGCTGCACTAATTGTAAGATTTCTAGTCCAGAGTATTACCTCTTGCTGGAAAACGAAAGGCCCTGAGGCGTGTGACTTCTGAAGAAACTATCTGTGGTAAATAAATCTTCAAACCGTAGCATTTTCGACAAAAATATGAACAAGAATATATTGTGATTACTTACACTTAGCTTGTCCGCCATTTTGAAATTGTCTGGCTGAGTCGGATGAGGGAACTGGGGCAGAGTTAATTTCGTTAATTACTCTAGACCCAGTCCCCTAAAAAATTGTATATTAAAAATCTAAAAGGGAAAAAATTTAAAGGAGATGAAAAAAGTGTACTAGTTAGAAAAAAAGCATGGTAAGTGTAAACCAAAAATGATTTCACTGATATTGACATTTCCTGATTAAGTTTTCCTTCCATCTGCCGTTTAAATATTTAATAGCCAATTTCCTCACAATTTAATTAAGAATTTTAAAAATGTTTGGTTATTGTAGTCAGTCATGGTAGCTATGAAATAAAATGTTGTTTTGAAAACGTTGTCTCTGACTAAAAGGTATATAGATGTGAAAACTCCCTGACGTTTCATCCGATAACTTCGGTCTTCTTCAGTGGAATAAAAAATGAAACACGATGACTTCGTTTGACTGATACGATAATTTCATATAGGCTTGCTTCAATTAAAATTCAGTTTTATTTTTTAAAGGCTTACAGGGACATCTCCATTTGCTGGCGTTGATAAGCACGAAACGTCCTACAATGTTTCACTGGGTAATGTGGAGTTCCCGGATGATATTTTCCAACACATATCCTGTACTGCTCAAGATTTTATTACAACATTGCTCCAAAAGGATCCACAGTAAGTATTTTTTTCAGTAACAATACTGATGTAACATAAACGAAAGTTCACGAATTAAAGGTTCAGTGTCAAAATCAGTGCACTAAAAAGCCAAACAAATTGATGCAACAAATTACAGCTTTAGAGTTCTTGTCAACCGACCGACTCTTATTTGTTCGTCAAAACTCGAAAGGAAAAATGGCAAACTTTGTTGCCGACACAACGAAATTTGATTGCTGTCTCATTGCTGTTCTTAACTGTAGCTCTGGCAGAACTGGTACAGTCATGTTATTGAAAACAAAGCTTTTCTAGATTATGACCTCATGCTGTTCACCGAATCTCAAGCGTACGGCCCTCCGTGCGACATCCGATCGTCATGTCTGATCGTATTCAATTAGCAAAACGCGTCATCTTCCAAATCTCGGTTATATTTGCTTCTTTTCAAAAAGAGATTTATGTGCAAAAACATGTTAGCAAAAAAGTATCAAGCCCGAGTGACCGACTGTAATGATTTAAAGGTTAAGGTGACAGGAATCCTCGGCCGGCCTAAGAAGAAGTAATCTTCAATCCTCAAAAGCAAAAAAAAACTAGCCAAAGTGTTGTCGGAAATTGTTCTCCCTTTAAAAAGCCTTTTTTGAGTATCACTAATCATCTATGGAAAAAAGGTTCTATTCTGTTTGAAAAAGCCGGGGATGCAATCTTTAATTAAACCAATGCCCGGGCCTAGAAGCGAAATTGGCCTCAAATTTTTACGTAAATTTTATATTTCCTTAGTTTTGGAATTTTAGAAACTTTTAAGTGCAGTCTTCTTAGTAACATACATTGATCCTTTATAATAAGCTTCGTTGATCGATCTTTCCATAAACAAGCTTATGCTACTCCAGAGGAATTTAAAAGTTACCGTCCATACACGATCTATTTCCTTTTTTCCAGTTGTTTTAAAGTTTTTAGAGCCCGGCTATTGTTATTTATCCGTCGCGAGATTTCTGTTCAAATTCATTCAAACAGCATTTTCTTGTAATCATTTTCCGCAATTTTTCTGACAGCTACATTTGAAAAATCTTGCAGAGGATTACTGCATGGCGAGTACTGCATCCTTTCGATAACGGTTATTCTTTTTATTTTGGAGACCTTTTTATAGGAAGCTAAGGCTGCAGAACGGCCCGAAAACAAATTCGAACTTGCAAGAACAGAGAATTCCTTTCAACTGATTTGTTTTGAGAAGGAAAATAGCTACTACTCTATCGTAAAGCAGATGTAACAATTCGTTTATTAATAATTTCATGCCGTGGTGAGTCCTTTATTCAGACACGGTACATCAATTTTCAAGTATACGGAGCCGTCGGTAAAATCATCTCGTTGCCTAGCTACGCTAATTGTAAATATAGAAACTTACAAGCCTTATTATGTAATAATAAAAGCGAAAACTTGATAAGGTAGTGTATTATTAATTTGGCTCTGCGTTAAAATTTCAATAGTTCCTCTGTAAGAACCAAATCTCCTCCTATTAAAGGGCTTCAGAGTCTGCTCTTTAAATAAATAATTATTTGAGCCTCGTAAGTTTATGCTGGCGGACAGTGTTCGCCAGGATTTTTTTTCAAAATGTACTTCGAAACATGTTAATTTTTCACATAAGGCTCTTTGTTTTGGTTTAACATGTTTTTAGTATCTTGCTTGGGGTGTAGGTCCTTTTTCCCCTTTGTAAGGTCTGTATTTATTAGTTTAAGTGGTGGGTTGTGTCAACACTCTTGTTAGGACAAGTTTGCTTCGAATTTTGCTAAAGTTTGGGTGCAAACATCGTTTCTTATGGCAAAAATGAGCTTTACAGGTGGAATACGATAAAGTGGGCATTTTGTTGCATATTCTCTGTCAGTTCGAGAGATAAATGGTGACAAAACATTAAAAGTCTCTTCTGGGGGATGGGCTGCGTGTACCCTTACCCGACCCCCCACATGTCGGGTAGTTTTAACACTTCAAAACAGCTGTTGTTACAAAATGAGGGATATTTGAGGTCTGAAAGAGGTTAAATGATTGTTGATATTCGCCCACAATTTTAACTGATAACTGATATTTAGACGTTTTTTTTGCTGATAACTGAGAACTTGGTTTTTAACTGGTGGTATATATTTGTAAATCTTTAACAAAAGGCTTTTGCAACTTTGTTGTTTTTAATTCAAGAGCTCGAAAAAATAAATAAAAATTGAAAAACAGTGTGATGCCAGTTGAGTATAGATGTCGGAAAGTAGAAAATTGTCTGAAGCCTTGCAATTTATCCTTGAATAATGTAGTATGTAACACTGTGCAGTGTTTTTCTTAAGGCTTGGGAAATGGGGTACACTAAGTGGGAAAGTAGGTACACCTGGGTCGGAAGTCATCAAGTGCCGAAGGTGCAAGGATGGGCATCCCCCAGAACACTTTTAAAATTTAGAGTCCTGGAAAATGATGCAATTTTGTGCATCTGGTGACTTTAAAAAACGCCATTGTTGGGGAAAGATGGTACAGCTACGGGGGAACGTCGATACAATGTACCGGTGTACCGGCCTTAAGAAAAACACTGCTATGGAATTGTATGAAAAAAACTAGTCGATTGTTAACCATTTTATGTAAGTCCGCCACTAGATAGAGGCACTAGATTACACGAATTCGTTTAAATTAACTGATAATCGCGAGTTTAAACTGTTATTTAGGTGATTGAAATTTAGCTGATAACTAATACTCGCGCACCCCCATCCAGACCTCATATATAGTATTGAAAATCACCTGGCAGTACTGTTTAATTATGTATTCCTTTTATCTGTTAGAGATCGGCCTACTGTTAGTGAGTGCTTGAGGCATCCATGGCTCGAAACTGAAGAACTTGTTCACAAAAGTCCAACTCGAAGAACTAGACGACCCAGTCGCAGAGAGTCGTATAATTTTGAACCCAAAAAGATGTTGCCACTTCAGCATCGTAAAAAGGATCACAACAATAACATTACACTTGGTATGTGTTCATCTTTATCTGTTGATAAATTTCTGTTAATCTTTTCTATGTACAAGTTATCGATTTAAAGACCTCTGTCCTCCCTGCTAGGATTAGTTGCCGCTAGTTGATATAGTATTTAATTAGAATAGATAAGGACAGGACAGAAAAGAATGTCATAGATTGGAGCAGGTTGTAGCAGAGCAGAGCAGAACAGAACAAGACAGAGTAGAATACATATAAATAGAATAGAATTGAACAGAATGAATAGTACAGAACAGAATAGAATTGAGTAGAGTCGACCAGAGTCGATATAAATGAGTAGAATTGAACTGAATTGAAAGGAGTTGAAAGGTGTTGAATAGAACTGAATATTACTGAGTTAAATTTATCAGAATTCAGTAGAAACGACTAGAATTGAAGTATATTTTTTATATTTTATAGACTATATTTTAAGTAAATAAAGCTGAACAGAATGGAATTTCGCGTTCGGCCCTCACCAATCGCCTCCTTTCAATTTCCCGAACTCTCCGTGACAAATTATTTAGTATTCAGTATTTGTACTGCTCTCCTGGTTGAAGGACTCGATTTCAGCGTCTATAAAAACTTAAATGCAACCTTGAAGAATGAGAAAGAGACTTTTGTCTTGGTTGTGCTAAGTACCACTCATCACTTATTTCATTGCTACATAGCACGCAAACTATGATGACTTTTGCTATACTGTAATATCAATTACAATGACCAATTTCGATTTGGATTATATGTGCGAGTAATGTTAACTGTGTGACAATATTCCTAAGGATCGAAGCAGTTATCAATTCCAACATTGTATGGTTCACCAGTATACAAAAATGGTATCGTTCCATATTAAAGTTGCCCAAAATGTTCTTTTGGCTTATGATATTGTTGTTGTTATTAATCCTAGGTAAGATTAGTGCAATGGTTAATGGTGAAGCGTGATCCAACCGAGACAACTCGAAATCAAAGATGTCAAAGCACTTACGAGCCCAACATCTCGGTGGTGCGGAAAGCAATGAATCGGCAATGGAAACCTCGTTCCCAGACTCTTTCCTTTCCCAAGAGAAAAACCCTGACTGGGGCTGGTCACGTGGTACCCACATTTTTTGATGCAAACAAAAAAGATTAACGTGGAATATGTACTTAAGATTGTCTCTTTTTCTTTTTTAGACTAGTGAAGAGAGGAAAAGATTATGTTTTCATAAAAAAAATGTACATGCACGTTTGTTTTATTTGTTATCACGCAGAATTTGGGTGCCACGTGACCAGACTCAACCAGGGTGAGAGGGAGGAGCCTGGGGACGAGGTCGCAGCAATGGTAGCATTTGCCGTCTCGTTTCACAGCGTTAAGAAAAATTTAAGTATTTATTCCTCACACAGTGTTGTTAGTACCGTGAAGACTTAGCTTCACTTCGAACTATAGTCTCCAGAAGGATTTTAAAGTACAGATGAAGGATCTCTGTACATTTGTAATAGAGTGTAGTAAGTTTGATTAACACTGCACATAAATGAAGTAAACACACGTGTTACAGCCTGTGTTTTTAAAGTTTGTATAGAATTTTAAAAAGAGTATCAACCATCGTGCTGTGTTATTGAGTGATACAGTAATATATATGAATAACCTTTAGTGATTCTCCGCATGTGGACATGAAACACTTGGGATCAAACTAATATATTTTAATTTACGACGGACGTTGTCCTCTATTTTTTGTCGAATTCAAGCTCAGATTAGGGGGACCAGCATCCTTTGCGCGCGTGTTTAGTTTCAAGCAGTTGACAACGTTTGGTATTGGCAGTATAGGTAGAGATTGCTATCTGATATCGAGTTCTTATCGCGAGCTAGCGAGAGTGAATACTGATTAACATATACGACCTTTGCCTTAAGTTTAATCTAATATTGATGTTGGACTACAGCGAGTTATTTTTATTTTTCAGATTGACTCGATGAAACTAAACACAAACAAAGCGCAATGAATGTCGGTTACTTGATCTGGGCCTTTAAAGTACTTGTCAGTGAAGGTTTGAGTGATACTGCATTCACACCACTCACTAAACGGGGGTCTAAATGAGTCATGATTAAGAAACAGTTTCAAAATCTTAAGTACACGCGCTGGCTTAAAACCAGATAAACAAATGATTTAATTTTGTCTTTACAATCGTCAAATGTCTTTTATATCCTGAACCCGCGAATAGTTATCAACACACGACAGTCCCAGGATATGAAAACCGAACAAGCTTAGTGTAACCATGTTTGGTGTTTGGTATGGACGCAGTACAAGTAAAATGAGCTGATGGTTCTTATCGACGAACGTTCTCGTCGACGTATGGAATGATTGGTCAGTTGAACTGAGCGATCCCCGATCAGTTGTAAAACAAACTAGTGTAAATTATTCTTGTTTTTATGGAAAATTTCCTGGAGGCTTGATCTTCCCATGTTGTATTTACAGTCTGTTGTCTACAGTGGATTGGTAAACTGGAATTGTGATTAAAGTTTGTGTTTGTGAATTACGTTAATTGTGAATTTTTTATTTTTTGTGGTCAGTGGTGGTAGAGGGGGGGGGCACTAGGAATCAGTGATCAAGATGTAGTGTGAGTGAGAACAGAGACTTTCGAATAATAGGGAAATAAAAATTGTACAAAAATTGTAGTTGTCAAAGTTGGCATGGACAGCCATCTTGTTTTCATTCAGTTTTACACAAGTTGAAATCTGATATACGATTCGCGAAATAAGAACACTTAGATTTCGTTCGCAAAGTTTTGACTGATAACTCGAACATTTCCACTTATTACTCGAAATGTCGACTTATTACTCGAAATGTCGACTTCATGATAACTCGAAGTTTCTACTTATAACTTGAAGTTTGGAGTTAGAGTTCAAAATTTTGAGTCAATCGAAACCTCATACTCAATCTCGAATGATACGCGAGTTAGGCCTCGTATCTTGTAGGATTTCGTGTTGGCACAAAGCCTATGCTTCATGTTTGATACAGCACGAAATTCGAAAACATTGCCGGAAAAATCGTTCCAAGTACTAAACAGAAAGCCTATCCGCTATGGTCTTTATAGCGGCACGAAAATTACCCAGTAAAGTGCCTTTTAACTGAACTGATCGAACTGAACTGATAACTCAGGCCCGTAGGCAGGGGGGGGGTGCGCGGGGTGCGTACGCACCCGCCCCCCCCCCACGGACCCAAAAAGGT
>JAOBYE010617743.1:0-12173 GCA_025403585.1 Parazoanthus swiftii
CAAGATGGCGCCGGAGGTCGCAGACTGGGATTTTTCCGCGATAAAAAAAACACTCCACCGCCTGCAAGCAGGCTACCTTTCCGGCGGTAAGTTGGAAGCGTTCTTGTACTCTCCGTGTAGGAGCATTTTTTGGTTGCTTCCGTACATTTGTTTTTGCAAGAACAGCTATAAAGACTATAAATTTTGAACGAGGCTTAACGTTTTCTTCAAGGAAATTTAGCTAAAACTAAAAGTTATCTTTATCAAAATATTATTTCTATACATCAAAAGAATCCGTGCTTGAGTTGATAATAATCTTAATTTACTCCTCAAATTTGCATTAACCAAAATAGCGCACTGTTTTTAAACAATGAATGAATGACCTTAAAAGACAGAAACTGCCGCATCCTCGGTAACCCAGGTGCAGTACATTGGGCGGGAGAAAACTCAAGACAGGAGAGAATTCCTGGGTTTCCGAGGGGTGAAACTACCGGCACGTGACTACAGAAATCAGAATACAAGATGGCGCCGAAGAGCGAAAACCGAATGAAAGCTCTGGCGTACTCCCTTGAGTCCAGCCTCCTCCGCAGGCAACTCTAAAATGAAACTTAACGAATGATGAATCAGGTAGGGTAAATGATGGTTATGTAGGTTAACGTATGGTTAATGCTGGTGAAGGAGGGAACGAGCGGATAGGCCCCGCCCCTCCTCCCATGCATTACTCTTTTTTCGCGTCAATCTCCTTCTTCCTTATGAATCATACATTAGCCTACAATAACCATCCACCCTATCTGATTCATCAGTCGCTAAATTTCATTTAAGAGTTGCTTGGAGGTACTTTGAGTCAATGTAATGTGTTTGTTCGATATACTGCGCGGCACGTGACCTTACACGGCGCCCGTTAGCAAAAAAGACCATTCACAGCCGGCCGGCTTTGCTGTTTAACCCGGTCGCGTTCACGCTTCGTGAAAAGTATTTTGTAAAAGTAGAAATGCTTGGACAAATATTGCAACGTGCATTTATTCTATTTTCGGAACTGCTCAAAGCAGTTTATCCGAACCGTTTATGACGGCGAGAATGGCCTGTGTCCCGGTAAACTGTTCAAAGTTTTCGGACTGCTCTTTCGCTTTTGGGGAGGGGGAGGCTGTCGTAATTGTATATGATAATTATCAGATGTCTGCATATATTGAACCCACAAGAAATATCATCAGATCGATCATTTATTTGGCAAAAATACTTCGCGTGTTCTGAATGGTTCATGAGCCGCCTGGATAACCAGGCGTATTGTCTCCGGGCATTACAGGTTTTATTTTAGTGACCTACGCGCTCGCTTAACCGGTTTGCGAAGTAAACCGCTTGCACGGTGTTATTGTCGCTATTAGAAAAAATGCCACATATTATTTTAAAACCGAATTTAACCTTAATTAAATGCTTGGCTCTTTTGGAGAAACACTAGCGTTTATGGGAGGGCGGTCATTTGACCCCCCCCCCCCCAGGATTTTCGAACTGGTTACACATTTGGCACGTAAGCAGTTTTAACCTTGCTAAATACTTTCCGTGACAACAATTACGTTTTAATTAAGAACTGTTGGCAACAGTCATTGAACAACATGTCCGCCATGCATCTTGTCCGCCATCTTGGATTTTTCGAATTTTGTTTTTAGCAAAGTTGCAGTAAATTTCCTTTTTTTGCCATTTTGGGGTTCCTCCTCGGGAGGGAGGGGGGGGGGGGGAGATGCTCGCATACCATAGCTCGTAAACCGTTTGAGCGAACACAATAAAACCTGGAGGATATGTACAAATTCTCAGTCTTGGCATCTTGATTAATTTTTGCTGGACGTATGACGTCATAAAGTTGCTATTTTGGATTGTATGGCGGCCATCTTGGCCGTCCTCTTGGCATTTTCGCAGCATTAAAAAAGGTTTTATTTTACTCAAAATTACTGGAAAGTTGTCGGAATTAACTACAATTTCACAGCAAAAAATTTTAAAAATATTGATTTATGAGACAAATTTGGGAAAGTTTAGGAAAAACACGTTACCCAGAACTCGGCAGAAGTTACCTCGTAAGTAAGAAAGATGAACTTATACGGCTTTAATAGTGGTATACACTAATACACAAACAAATAGACAGTGGAGAAACTAACTGAACATAGATTACAACTAAGTAGTGTAAGTAGTCAAATCAAAGACATATCCACGTTATTGCGAATCTTAGTAAAGAAGATCAGTTCGGTTAACTATAAATATATTTTAAAACACCGGAAGAAGACAGTTTGAACTGTCGAAAATTCCGGATTGAAAAAGGGAGTAAGAGGAGAACCAACGCTTCCGGCTTCTACAGTATATTTTGTCAATTTAGCATCAATTCGCCTGTTGCAGTATCAAGAATTTAGGGTGGTTCAAAACAGTCCCTGGGTAAAAACAAGAATCACTCACGTGTTATGCCAATGAGACTACTCACTGATATAATGTCTTTTGTAATGCTTTGCTAATCAACAAGTGGTTGAGAAGAAGTAATTGTTTGAAATTACTTTCACAGCGGATGCGATTTTTGGAGCGAAATCTTTTCGGCTTTTGTTGAGAACATGAACCATGTCAGAAAGAGTGCACAATTTGATTGGGTAACCAATAGGCCTTTCTGGTTAATAGAACGTTGTCCAAATGTGCCATGTCTTTGTAATTAAGTGTTCTCGGCTCAATGACAATAAAAATGATGTCAGAAAGACTATGCTCTGTAGCGTTAAAATGTACCGCTAATTCACATTGTTTTTGTAGTTGCGCATATCTGATTTGTGGCTGCGAAAGCGGGCGTTGAACTGTGTGCTGCTAGATCCCACATTTTACAATGTTCTCTTGCTGTAAGTAGCTAGACGAATTTCATTTCTGGAAGTACAGGTGACGCTTTGTTTAAAATAAATTAATGATTTGTCAGTGCTGTTCTTTCGTTAACTAGGGCCTTTTAAATACGTTTTTGCAAAGGTCAAGTTTTCGGCAACAATTTGATAACCTAGCCTCTTCTTAAATGTTGGTCTCGAGAGACTTGGTGTCATGTTTAGAAGGCGCCAAAATTTCTTGCAGATTTTGCCTCTGCGGTAGGCAGGAAAACTGAACCTCTGGGAAAAATCAGTTCTGTAAGTTGCGGCGTAGAATTGAGCAAGTGTGAATGATTCTAAATCAAGGCTTTAAAAGTTGAGTG
Organism: Parazoanthus swiftii; assembly: GCA_025403585.1. Classification (NCBI taxonomy): domain Eukaryota; kingdom Metazoa; phylum Cnidaria; class Anthozoa; order Zoantharia; family Parazoanthidae; genus Parazoanthus; species Parazoanthus swiftii. The sequence goes on from JAOBYE010617743.1 coordinate 3,179, forward strand.
GTAATTGAGAATGAAAGGGGAAACTTTCTAGTCTGGTTTCCTTTGTTTCTTTAGAAGATTCGATCCGTCTATAGACTTGTTTTTGTTAAATTGATTATCTACTCAGCCCGTGGGGCATTTTTGTTGTTATTAATATCGTTTACGCTTATCACTTTTCTTGTTCTTGAATTCTGTGATGGAAAACTTTAAATGAATTCTAAGCGCCACTCCAAATAGTGAAATAGGCCTATAGGAGGATGGCTATTTTACAGTGAGAGGGTATGGTAAAGACAGATGACTACCTGCATGTGGGTTTCTGAAACGTTGAGGCTCTGATCAGAATAATCCAACTAAAACATGATGGTTGGGTAAAGAGAATAAATTAACTAGGTAAATTCTGACAATTTAGTTAGATCATGTGTCCACACTTCCAAATTTATCGTTCCTATACCTCCACCACACACAAGGGTTTGACTTGGCTTTCTCGTCAGTTGGGCCCTTAGCTAAAATCGACGTAACTGCACAATTATTTTGGGACCATTATTTTTCTCGAGTTTCTGGACAATAAACTGACAATTGTTAGCGTTAGTCCAAACTCGCCTACTTTAACTGCTAGCTCGGATAAACTGCTTTGAACAGTTTCGAAAACGGAAGAAAGCACGTTGCAACTTTTGTCCAAACACTTCTACTTTTGCAAAATACTTCCCACGAGCCGTATATGCGACGGAGTCGAAACAATGACGGTCTTGTTTGCCGACGGGGCGCCGTGTCAAGTCACATGCTGTAGATCGAACAAATAAGGTATATTGACATTGCATGCGTCGGTAATTTTCAGTCTTTTTAGATGATTTTAAAAATAGTGCGCTATTTTGATCACAGACACAACCATGCGAGAATGCGGAAAGTGCCCAAAACTCCCATGTTCATTCTATTAAACTAGTTGTCAAAACTTAACTAAATTTGTGAAAATAATAATGACAATTTCTGAAAAATGATTTACCACATTTATGAGAAATTGCATTGATAGACAGCATTTGTTTATATACGTATCGGCACCCCGTTATTTTGCTCCGGTCAGTGACTGGGCCCCCTTGTAAGGAAATGTCCCGCTTTGAATTTGATATTTGAACACTACCATATCGCAAAATGCGTGTTATCTTTATATCTGGCTAGATCCTAAATCGGTTGGGCCCAATGTGATCTTGTGACGTGGAAGTGTTATTCCTTGTGAATACTTTAAAGACTTGTGTTCGAGTATCTGGTTTGCTGACTCCTCTGTGCATGCACAATATCAGCATAAATCTTTTGCATTGTTTTTGACTGCTTCAATTGAATATTCGAGAAAAAGGAACTAAAGAGAGGACACTATATAAAGATTAAGCAGAGCTTGACGCACTGTTGTTGGCACAAGTGTATACTTTTTAAAAGCATAGGTATTTCAAGTACTTCAACTGTTTCCTTGCAAACAGACTGGACTCGTCTTAATATTGCTGTTTCTTCTATGTGGTAAACAACAAGCATGTATTGAAAATTCTGTTTTCTTTGAGAGTGTTATCGAACCTGCAGAAATAACCGTTTAAAGTTTTACTGTGTGAAAGTAATTTGGCTGCGTGACCGAACACGCAGAGACGCAAATTACGGTACGTGACGCGTGTCACGTCAGACGCCGTTTACAGTTATCCTAAGTAACGTTTTGTTCTTTCAAAAGAATTACTCGATTTTCCTCCATACATTCGCTTTTTCTTTGGACCAATGCCTTGACAGTGTATACTACTTCTAAAAGAAATTTATCGAATTAGTTGCGTTACTCTCTCATGAAATCGCACGGATGACGGAGTCCGTATCCGTGTCCAAAATTACAAGTTCATGCATGAATACCCGAAAATATTTAAAATATTTTCCGAATGAATTCAGTTATAGTCACACTCAAGTATGTAAAGTAACAACTGCAAAGAGTTTTCTGGAACTGACTTTTACAACGTGTTTTTCTCATGGATGATCGACCATGAGTCTGGTCCTAGCACGGTCAGTCATTGAATATAACACGTGTTGTTGAATGTTGTTTGTGTCTCCAGTTGAGATTTTTTTTTCTAAAAAAACCCTGTTTTATGCAATACAACAATTTGAATGTTAAATTGTATCAAAAGCAGTCAAATAAGATTTCAACTGTATTTTTGTGGACTTAAACCAGTTACAAGTTATTGATTCTAAACAACGTGCAAGGTAAAGAGATGGGTGGGAGCAAGCTGCGCATGCGCACTTTGGTGTATCAGGAGCGAACGAACGCTTCTGTCTGGTGACGCTAAAGAGTTTCTTAAATTTGCAACGAGCACTTGGAGTTTGGGATTCTGACTTCTGCCCTGTTGACTTGCACGAAATACTTCGAGCATTTTGCACAGGGCATGTGCTAATTCCTGTTTTGTTGTCGAGTTAGCTTGTTGGAATTTTCTAGCGAGAGACAACTGAACTACAAAATGACAAAGACAGAGGGTTCGAAAGACGCGGCCACCTTGAGTCAGGTCAGATGAATTTTATTGAGTTCGTCCACAGGGATAATTATATCGACCGTTACAACTCTTTCCACTCATGGTCTTCAACATAAAATGTCATTTATACCCGCAAACTTTGATGAATGCTAGATGTGTACGAATCTTTAGGTTGGTCTGATCTGAAGGCGTGCCAATCAGTCATTCAATTCAACAAGACAGTCCTATGATCTGGTGCGTCCACGCTTCATTTTGTTTTAAATCCTGAGATTAAGGATCATAGACACCTTGTTGTTGAAGAGTACATGTTTCTCCGTTTAAGGAATCGCCCAAATTTCATTGTAATTAGGATAATATTTTGACTTCGGAACGAATATATTTTTGAGGTGGACTTTGTTTCTGTCGGGAATATATTTGTGTGGTTTTCCTTGGCGCGAGCGCATGTTTACAAATTTGAATACATTTTGTAACGATGCCCATGCTGTTCAGTGTTGTAGAAAACAGTTTCGCACTCGCTCTAACGTGTCAAAAGTCCTTTTACGAATCGTCCTACTTGTTTTTCATGTCCGTTACAAGTTTAATTTAAAAATCAAAGCCTTTGCTTCCGTTGAGCGTGTGATTTGCAAGGCCGGCTGTTTCAGGTTTGTGGAAATTCTGACTGGTTAAAGCTAGTGAGACTTTCATTTTGGAAGGTTATGACTTCTTGGCTTTTGTCACATTGCATTCTTCCTGGTAACACACATACTAAAGACAGAAAGAGCTGAAAGTTGTTCTGGTTTAAATGCTAATGCAGCTTTGAAGATCGGTGATTAAGCTCGAAGATGATAGATTTGCAAGTTCCGTTTCGTGAGAATTTTACGGGGGCGTGCGTCTGAAATTGTGTGTCAAACCGCGCCTCCTGAGAAATTCGCCCCTGGAAGTTTTGAAAATCGAGGAAACTTTCGAAATTTGCAGTCAATCCTTAACTTTTTGTTGTTCAGGAAATATCTGAGCACGCCGATATGTAATGTGAATATTTTCACTGCCTTGTTTTGATGTTGATTTCACGTGAAGTGTATTTTGTTGTTGATTCGAAGATAAATTTAAATGCGGTCATTGACAACTGCTCATTTGGAGCAAAATCGAACTTTTGCTGATCCGTGATACGAAAAAAGAGCTGTGTTTATCGATTACGATTGACCTACATAGGTACTCAATTTATGTATAAAACAAACACAGAACATTTCAGTTAATTTATGTTGGCTGGATGCTATGAAGGAACTTTCATGATACGTTTGAGTTGGTCAATATTTTAGCATCTAGAATATTCACGAAAATTTAGTTTTAATTAAATTATTAGGTGTTGCATTCCATTTTAAAATTTGATGGAAACGCAAAAACTCTGTCTTCTGGTACTTTAAGTCTTTTCTTGAATTTTTTGTTGCAACTGTTAAAATGATACAGTTTATTCTAAGTGTCAACATAAACAGGACTGATGTAAATTGAGTGTGATGTTAACTAGCTGCAAATTAAAATATTTTTCAGACAGTAGGTTTTGGAGTGGTGCTGACAGCAGCTTTAATATTTTATTCTGAATTTATGTGGAGATAGTATTAATGGAAAGACTGAAATTTTTTAGGGTTTAAAGTTTGCAGACTGAAGTAACTCTTGGTTTGAGTTTGCAGTAAGCTCAGGTTTATATGAAGCAAGATTCTTTCTAGAAACTGTGCATTGCCTTTGAAATTCATATGCTAATACATTGGTTAAGTATTTGTTTGTTCTAAATTTATGTAGAAAGTGAACATTTGTTATTTGTGGTGAAGCCTCAGTTTCAAAAATACTGTATATTAAATGATAATTACATTGAGTGTGATTAGATTTTCGTAAGAAGCTGAAGATACATTTGTTGCTACAACACTTAACCTGTGATGAAAACATGCTTTCTGGAACTTCGAGAGCTCTTCTAGATGTCCTTTGATTTTGCATATAACTTGTTACTAGGTTGACTGATTTCAACTAAAACACTTGGGCTAGCTTAAGCCAGGTTTCCCTACAATCAACTGGTGTCCTTTCATCTGCTATGGTCAAATTGTCAATTTAAGTTTTGCTAACACTATTGTCTTTACACAATATGTGTTATTTTTAAGGCAAGATAAAGCAACACGTATTTTTTAGTTTAAAATAACTGTGGCAGTTGGAACAACCTGGAAGATCACACACCTTTTTATAAGAAATAGATAATTTTGACCAAGGCTCTATGTTCTTAGTGTTTGACAAAAGCAGTTCGTATTTTGCTATTAAAATTCAATAAAAACCCACGTGTAAAAACCCAGATTCTTTTTCGGTGGTTGGCCTAGTAAATAGATTCTTATATAATTGGTACTTAAAGTGAATTTAGGCTACCAAGGTTCTTAAAATAGGTTTTTATATTTTCACATTAAATTCATTTAAATATAAATATAGAATAAAATAATTTATCATCTCAAACAGTAATACACTTATCAGTGAACATTATCCTGGGGGAGGGTGGGGCTTGCAGGGGTGGGAGAACATATCTTAAAATTTTAGCCTAAATAGGTTCTTAAAATCCAGGTGCCCAGTAGTATCTTGATAATTATCTATAGATGGGCTTGATATTACAGGGTTTTCATAGAGGGGTCCCAGGTGCCCTTTCATTCTTGAATTAGGAGTTCCAAACAAAGTTTGAGGGGTACTACCGAATCATGAGAAATTTTTTTGTCCCAGTACCTAATAAACCAATAATATAACAAGTTATTAGTTAAATTGCAGGTTTTTATTTTTTTGACAATTTACAACCAAATTAACACTTTTGTCTTTCCGCCATTTTAATTCTGTTACATGTGCATCCTTGGATCCAATATTCCTCTTGTGTATTCCTGCTAAGATCCAGTTTCCCTGATGTGACACTCTGAATTTTCATGCAAACAACATGCAACATGAGTTTTTGTTTTCAATTTCACTTGCATCTGCTCATCTGTCCGTGGACAGGGACGTGAAGCCGTTGGTCTAGTCTCTCGATGTTCTATTGGGGGACTCAAAAGAACCCATACACTTGTCGATAGGAGTAGGCTAATGCCGGTGTCGTGCACTGTCTCCTCTTCCCCTACAAAGGGCCTGCTGTAATTGGGGAAACCTGTAGCAGTGTCCCTCTCCCTTCGGGAAAAAAGCTAAATAAAAGATAAAAGATAAAAACTTTTCAGTCTTTTGACAACCAAAATGCAAACACATCATTTGAGCTGATTTTTATCTTCTTTTGCAATAAAGAAAATGATTACTTCTTTTGTGTAATGAAAGTTTCGATCACTTAAGGTTTAACTTTCACCATCACAGTATGAAATCAATGTCCTATCAATGTATGTGTCCCAGTGTACACAGCAGTTCAAATTTTGCCTGCTAAATGATTTTTTTGCAAAAAATTACACCATTTTTTGTGTTAATATAAACCCTACTTTTAGTATATTAAAAGTTTAATTTGTTATTTTTCATTTATCATTTTATATTCCTCTCATTTAGGTTGATGTGGCATTTCTGAGGGCAGCCAGAGCTGGAAATATTGAAAAAGTTCTCAACTTTTTGAATGAAGATGGTGACATAAATACTTCAAATGCAGTAAGTTATTCCTTGAAATTGCACTTTCTATAATAACTATAAAGCCAGAAAAAATTATGTTTCGATAATTTAACATGAATCCAACTGACCCTGTTTTGATGAAAAGAAGAAAGTTTTTTAAAAGCGACTGTGAAAATAACTTTTTAAAAAAATCTGAACAATCTTAGCTCCACAAGAGAGTGATAAAAAGGAGCTGAAGACAATAAATTGTAAATAAAATTATTTTCGTGTTCACAACTTTTACATGCTGTTTTCTCTCATATCCAGATGATCTTGATTTGCACATGCAATGCACTGTTTGTCAAAATTGTAACTATAACTTTACAACTTTTATTTTGATGCCCAGATTTAGATAATAAAAAATTGTAAGTTGTAATACATAGACTGCCCATCATTATGTCTTCACATGCTCTGATGGGCTACTGATGACAGAACTGTCAAATCAAGATGATCTGATTAGTGAAGAAAAGTTGATTGGATCACAAGATATCTTGATCAAGGTTGCAAAGGTTGAGATTGGAGAAGGGGTTGCAACTTAGACCTGTATGCTAACTGTTTGATCCTTTTGCTGGCACATTACTGATTGTACTTAAAGGCAGCTTGATCTATATTTTTTTGCAGAATGGCCTTAATGCATTGCACCTTGCTTCAAAAGAAGGCCATGTGGATGTCATGAGGGAGCTTTTGAGAAGAGGGGCACCAGTCAACGGCACAACAAAGGTAAGGTGTATGTGTGTACAGTATGTGTGCACATGTGTGTGTCTTATTACCCATACCTTAAGACTGCTATAGTTTTTTGTGAAGCTTTAAATTTGCATGTAACAAATTTGGAAACTTTAATTTGTTTTAGGCCTTGAACTACACTTTAGTTAGCAATTTTCTGAAGTGCTTAGTCATAATTAGAACAAAAACAATAATTGGTGAATACATGTTTCGGCACTTAGCAAAAAAATTTGAAAAGCACATTTGTTTAATTAACAAAGAGCATTGTCACATGTAGAGTTCAGTACTTAGCAAAATGGCATTTTAATTTATTAATATTTAATTTTATAACTTACCATAATACCAAAGATACTGAGTTTAGAAGAACTGCTATTTGTAAGTGTAAATCCAAAACATTTCACCTAAACATAATGAAATTTCATAGAAAAGTAATAATTATAGTAGAAAGTAGATATTAAGTGAAAAGCTGTAAATTTACAGCAAGTGTAGGGGAAAAGAAGGATACAGGTATAGTGTGTTTTCCAGGTCTGTCTTATTTCCGCAAGACTCTCAGCTACCGGTAATCAGTGACACTTGGCATCTAGAGTTAGAAAATTTATTGTAAAGATGTACTAATGCAGTAATTTAGCTGCAATATTGGATAAGGATTATAAAAAAGTTTGCTTGATAATTATTAATTTATTGTTTTTGCTTATTATAACTACAGAAGGGAAACACTGCACTGCATATCGCATCCTTGGCTGGCCAGCGAGAGGCAGTTGATTTGCTGATAGAAAGCGGGGCATCTGTCAACTCTAAAGCGCAGGTACTAAACTAAGTATCTATAAGAATGATATTTAGTTAATTATTCCATAAACTTGCTTGGAAATGAGTTTTTAGATAGCAAATGAGGTGTGCAGCACCAAGTCAGCCATCATAAGCTTGTATCCAACAAGTGTGAGTTGAATAATTGTTTTATTAAATACCAAACACTGAATAAGAATATCTCAAATTTTAAACTCTACCTACTTGAGTTTTTGGCCATTTTGAGGAAAAATTTTCCCTTGTTAAAGTTGTCAGTTTCCATCTTAGATGACCAAAAGTTAATTGCCCGGAGATATGTGAGCAACTTTCTAAATTGTGTTTGATTTGTTGTTCCTTCCTAATAGAATGGCTTCACACCCTTGTACATGGCATCACAAGAGGGGCATTTTGAAGTTGTGAAAATCTTGCTGACAAATGGAGCCAATCAACAGAGTACGACAGAGGTACACAGGCACTCACACCATTGCTTTAAAATATCTTAATTTAAATTAAATCAAGAGATGTTCTGTTATCCCTTAATTGCCAGTATCATCTAGCATTCTATTCCCAGGATTATTTTTTTAATATCTAGACCAGTTTCAACTCTTTATAAGCTTTTAATTAAGACCACTGATCAATCTCTCTCCCTAGGAGCAATCTATTTCCAGTAGTTTAATTTTAGCTGTGTTTTGAACAGAAATATTTCTTTTGAATGGGCATTCTTGTACTGCATACACAAGTGTAAGTTAATACTCATTTTAGACATTCAAGTTGTTGCAATCTGTAATTCTGTCAGAGAGGGATTGAAATTTCCAGGGGGAACCATTGAAGTGTTAAAAAACTACAGACTAGGAGGGATGAGGGGGCTAATTTCAAATCTGTCTTTGGTGTTAAAATGAAATTTTCTTGAATGAGACAATTTATGAGACAGTGTTAGTAGCTTCTGATTCTGAATAATTGATGTTGTTTTCTTAGGATGGGTTTACAGCCATTGATGTTGCCGTACAACAGGGACATGACAAAGTTGTATCAGCACTTCTTCATTCCGACTCCAGAGTAAGGCTGTGTTTATGAGCACTAAAAGTGAACATTTAACTAAAAAGGTTAATAGTAGATGTGACCGACTGGGTGGTAAGAGGTTCTTTTATTAAGCGTAGTTTGTGTGAAACTACTGTTTTGGTTGTGACAGTGAGTTCAAATAAAAACAAACATAAAAGAGGAGCAGAGCTCAAACACACATTTCAACACAACAAATCCCGGAGCAGAACTAAATTTTAATATGTGACACACTTGTCAAATACAGATGTACACGTCAAGTGACGTGACCGACAAACCACGAGTACATTACCAAATATAGCAATTCACAATCCGGAGTAAATAGCAAGTTGGAAAACTTAAATTACTGTGTATTGAGA